>JADWQK010001862.1:0-254835 GCA_017933935.1 Sesamia nonagrioides
TATTTATGCTAGTGGCTGAAAGCGTGGATGAAAATTGAGTGGCAAAGAGATTGCATATTTCATCGCCTGTTGTAGCTGTCGATTCATTTAGTGCCATTTCGGATGGTAAAGAGCTCGATTTCGATTTTTTGGCCTTGACGAAAGACCAAAACGCTTTGGGGTTTGACTGAATGTTACTCTCCACACAGTGGACATACTTTCTGTAACAACTCTTAATACCTAACCGTGCCCTTTCATCAAGCATTCTATACTCAACATCGTCGCGTGGATTATTGTACTTTTTATAACGTTGCCTTAGTTTTTCTTTTTCATTGAGAATTTTCACTAAGGTTTTGGAATACCATGTAGGAAAGTTTTTGTTGACATGCTTAAATTTAGGAATATGCTCATTAATAATTTTTTGAAGAGAATCATAAAGGACCCCTGTCATAAGATTAACATTTGCGCACTGTTCAAGGTGCTCACTCCAATTCAACTCTCCTATTTTTTTATTTATTAGTTCGTAATCAGCTGCCTTGAAATTAAATCTAGCTAGTCTTACATGTTTAAGTGGCACATATGCTTTTAAGATGAACTCGATTTCTAAAGGAGGGTGGTGACAGTCTACTTTACAAACAGGTGAATCAGACCTTCCGACTATAGCATTTCGTATATTAGAAAATACCAAGTCCAATGTTCTACAATTAGTGTTTTTAATAACATTATATTGAGAAAGGTTATTTAGAGACATGAAATCTATAAGGGAGTATCCCAAACTGTTACTGTAGTTAGAAGGAATAGCTGAGGTTACGTCAGAGTAGCTCGGGTCCCGATTCCATTCGACAAATCCGAGATTAAAATCTCCGATAACAATAAGATCCTCGCCTGTTGTTTCATTGACATTCGTGACTGAACCAAGAAACACATCAAGATGCTATATCTTTAGATGAGATGATAAGATGTAATAACTTTGTTCAGTTCAGTATTCTGAAAATCTTGTTTTATACTTTTTCAGCGTCGTTTTTTGTCGTAGTTGGGTTTTAGTTCTTTTACTTTTTATTATTTGTACTATTTTGGTGTTAAAGTGTATTTATGGCGCATAATATTAACAAAAGTTAAATTGACGAACTAAAAACTAGGTAGTTAACATACGACATCTCTTTTGACTTATGAATCGGCGTATAGTAATATGTAGAGATATCCTATTTTCTATTTCGTAGCACGTGGATTATAGCGCGTATAGCAACGGTTTCCCCGTATGAAGCTCCCAGTATTTTGTAGTAGCGACGCACATTTGCGTCGATGGCAGTGAATGGATCATGAATTAGTGGATGAGGTCGTTAGTATAAATAGATTTAATGTTTCACATATTAAGAAGACCTGGGAAGATTTCTTAATCTATCTAATTCTGCTAACGATCGACTGTCATGTGGATTTTTAAGTAATTTATTATGATCCAAGACACTTATAAACAATCCGTCTATGGTTTTGACTCTACTAGCGACATAGGCCTGTCCTTTACCAAACAATGACTTTCCTAGATCGATAATTGCTTTATCTAGAATACAACCTTGTAATTTATGTACAGTACAACCCCAAGAAAGAATCGGCGGTAGCATTTTACGCTGAATTTGCCCAGACCCCCTCACAGCGTCAAATTCAGTGAGGCAAGGCTCGATTCTGCCAAGTCCGTTAATATCTGCTTTTATGGATGCGTCGTCAAATTGTATGAGAACAGCGCTTGGCTGTTCTCTGTTCCAACTGATCGCGCCGAAGAGCAGGCCATTCGAAGGCTTTCACCACTCCCATCGCTCCGTTTACCAAACCCTGGTTTACATTCAAATTTCTACGAAGCATTACTCGGGATTATGTACAAACATAAAGTACTCGTGAAGTTCTTTCAAGTGATACCAAATACGGTATATTTATTTTAATTTTATATTAACATATAACTTTTTGTCCGCTAGAGGGCGTAATACTAAATTTGGTGACAAGCTTTATAGCTCATAACCAACAGAATACCAAGGCCCTTCTAATGGTACTGCAGTGGTCTTATTCTGATAAGTAGTAAAGAAGCTATGAACGAAAAGATGTGAATTATATGCAATCAGCCCATGAATACAGGTAAAGTCACAAGCAAATACTAGTAATATATACATATTCAAAATGTACAAGTTAAGCCCTTTCAAATGATACCAAACACGGCATATTTATCTTAACTTTATTTTTTTACTCTGTATATTTTGTCCGCTAGAGGGCGCTACGTTAGATTTTGTGAAACTCCATATAGCCTATAACCAGCAGACAATTAAGACGCTTCTAATGATATATCATTTATCGAATTCGAATAAGTAGTTTAGAAGTTACGAGGGAACAGATGAACATACATACATACATACATACATACATACATACATACATACATACATACATAGCCTGTCAAAATCATAACCCTCCTTTTGCTTTGCCGTAGTCGGGTAAAAAAGAACAAAGAAATATAACCTACTAAAAAGCCGAAAAGAAGTATGCAATATTCACTATGTAGAGATAAATTTTCATGTTTGGAAAGGCGTAGTCACACGTTACATATACCTACAACAACACACACAACAACAACAACAACAACAACACACACAACTACAACAACAAATACAACGTGTGACTACGCCTTTCCAAACATGAAAATTTATCTCTACATAGTGAATATTGCATACTTCAGAATAGTATTGTATGACATTACTACTGTGTCCATTTACTTGCAACTACATTAGCAACTTTGTTCAGTTCAGTATTCTGAAAATCTTGTTTTATACTTTTTCAGTGTCGTTTTTTGTCGTAGTTGGGTTGTAGTTTTTATACTTTTTATTATTTTATTGCATAGATATGTGTTTCCCACACGGGTAGTGTTTTTATCGGCGATTCCGATTGCCCGAGCCGTGCCATTTGAGTTTAATAGTTTAGGTACGCCATCAACGACTGTGTGGAGTTCGTTCTCAGCATGTCACGTCACGCATATCTCACACGCTACGCGCTCATACCCGAGGTGAGTACTATGCCGTATGCATAACTGTAGAGGACGGTAGGTACACCTTTCTTTTAATGTAAAGTTTAAGGAATGGAGGCGCTGCCCTAGTCAGTGTAACTGCAAGCCGCGCCTGAGGTCGGTCTATTTCGAAGTAACGCAGGTGGCTCGGGTAAGAATTAGGTCAAGTCCTGAGGACAAGAAACTTACATTCTTTGAATATTATAATAGCTCAAGTTACACAATACGAGCGTACAGTCTTGTTTACTTCAAAACAAAACAAAGCTGATTGTGTTGGTTACTTATTGTTTTATATATTTCGATATACATTCGCTCTATGTAAAAAACTGGTATTAAGCCGACACAACCATAGTTGAGAACAGGCGATGGAGATGTTAATCGTGTTGTACAGGATGCATGTCGGAGAGTGTGGGCGGGGATTCCCTGATTTAATTCCACCAACTACGTTCCATCAGCGCACGACCCGTCGCACGGCGAGTATCCATCCTTACATTGTTGACACTACTACGATCCGGACGAAGTTTAAGTAGCTTCAAGGCAAGAGTGAATAGCCTCTTAATAACCTAGCGTGCTTTATACCATCAACGATCGCATCACTGTTTACCATCAGGCGGGATTGCGGTCAAGCACTAGTTTATATATTTATTTAAACGTTGCCCCACTAAGTATTTCTCCTGTATCGTGGGTGCGCTTACAAACATACAAACTCACATACACAAACAGCCAGACCCGGAACAACTACTTGTAGGTCATACAAATATTTGTTCCGTTCGGCGATCGAACCCGCGATACGCAGCGCAGCAGCCAATGGGTTAACCACTGCGCTGTGTCGTCATTAATAATTAGTTAATAAATTGATATATTATAAGTATTATTATTACCTATTGTTTTATTTACTTAATATTTTTGTAAATAAATGGAAAAGTCAAAAGTAACAGCCGCGTGTTGTGTACAAACTACAGTCAAGTGAGATAGCTCAACTACAGCCTAGTGAAGTAACAGCCGCGTGTTGTGTACAAACTACAGTCAAGTGAGATAGCTCAACTACAGCCTAGTAAAGTAACAGCCGCGTGTTGTGTACAAACGCCACGAGTTTCAACTACAGTCAAGTGAGATAGCTCAACTACAGCCTAGTGAAGTAACAGCCGCGTGTTGTGTACAAACTACAGTCAAGTGAGATAGCTCAACTACAGCCTAGTAAAGTAACAGCCGCGTGTTGTGTACAAACTACAGTCAAGTGAGATAGCTTAACTACAGCCTAGTAAAGTAACAGCCGCGTGTTGTGTACAAACGCCACGAGTTTCAACTACAGTCAAGTGAGATAGCTCAACTACAGCCCAGTAAAGTAACAGCCGCGTGTTGTGTACAAACGCCACGAGTTTCAACTACAGTCAAGTGAGATAGCTCAACTACAGCCTAGTAAAGTAACAGCCGCGTGTTGTGTACAAACTACAGTCAAATGAGATAGCTTAACTACAGCCTAGTAAAGTAACAGCCGCGTGTTGTGTACAAACTACAGTCAAGTGAGATAGCTTAACTACAGCCTAGTAAAGTAACAGCCGCGTGTTGTGTACAAACGCCGCGAGTTTCAACTACAGTCAAGTGAGATAGCTCAACTACAGCCTAGTAAAGTAACAGCCGCGTGTTGTGTACAAACGCCGCGAGTTTCAACTACAGTCAAGTGAGATAGCTTAACTACAGCCTAGTAAAGTAACAGCCGCGTGTTGTGTACAAACTACAGTCAAGTGAGATAGCTTAACTACAGCCTAGTAAAGTAACAGCCGCGTGTTGTGTACAAACTACAGTCAAGTGAGATAGCTTAACTACAGCCTAGTAAAGTAACAGCCGCGTGTTGTGTACAAACGCCGCGAGTTTCAACTACAGTCAAGTGAGATAGCTCAACTACAGCCTAGTAAAGGGTTCCTACAAAGGACATAGCTGGGCAAAGTTACCCTCAACATTTCTTTTTTTTTTTCGTACAATCCGCATTTCACCTTTAAAATGTGGCAGGCTTGGTACATTTCGGTAATCAGATTCTGGTTTTATTTTTTCTTTAGGAAATGTGTAGATTTTTACCCGACTACGGCAAAGCAAAAGGAGGGTTATGATTTTGACAGGCTATGTATGTATGTTCATCTGTTCCCTCGTAACTTTTAAACTACTTATCAGAATTCGACAAATGACATATCATTAGAAGCGTCTTAATTGTCCCTGGTTATAGGCTATATAGGGTTTCACAAAATCTAAGGTGACGCTATCTAGCGGACAAAACATACAGAGTAACAAAATTAAGTTAAGATAAATATGCCGTGTTTACTATCATTTGAAAGCGCTTTTCTTGTACATTTTGAATATATAAAAAAAAAAAAAAAAAAAATTTCATGTTTGGAAAGGCGTAGTCACACATTACTTAAACCTACCTGCCGTAGAACTTAGACGTGTGACTGCGGTTTTCCAATTTATCTCTACATAGTGAATATTGCATACTTCAGAATAGTATTGTATGACATTATTGTCAATTTACAACGAAGGCATCTTGGTAGAGTCCACTGTGTCCATTTACTTGCAACTACATTAGCAAATTTGTTCAGTTCAGTATTCTAAAAATCTTGTTTTATACTTTTTCAGCGTCGTTTTTTGTCGTAGTTGGGTTTTAGTTTTTTTACTTTTTTATACTTTCTGGATGCAATATAGCGTCTTGATTTTTTTTAGTCGAATTCGATATTAATGCTATTTTTTTCTGAAATAGACCGTAGAATAATATTGGAAGTCATAAAAAATTGTAGTAGGTAAGTACTTTTCTCACAAGCTGAAATGGGAATAAATACAATATTAATTTTATATTTATATAAGAAAATATCATATGGATAATAAAATTCTTCTAAAATAGTTAGCGATATACATGATATACAGTACTGCAGGATATATTTATTATTTTAAAGTCAATCAATGTTTAATATTTAAAAACTTTCAATTGATCTTGATCCTTCTCTGTATGAGAGGAGACCTGTGCCCAGCAGTGGGACGATAAAAGGTTGTTGGTGATGATGAATTGATCTTGAGGAAAAGATATCATCGGTGGCAATGTTGGCGTAATATACGGTAATAAAAATTATCTTTTCCTCGAGGGGCAGATATGTTATTTTTTTCTCGCTCTGGTTCGCTATGATTATTGTCATGTCGTCCGTTTATACAAACCTACTTTAGAAAATCTTTTATCATTTACTATACGAGTTCCAAATACAAATGTAACCAACTTATAAAGAAACATCATTTATCTCTGAAATAGGCAAGTGACTGGTGTTCGTGAGCACGTAGTGCCAGGCCAGCGCCCAGCAGGGCAGCGACTAGTGTAGCACAGGAACAAAGCCCGCGGGAATACTGAGCTACATCGGAACAATATTAGTTTCGACTGTAAGTCCACTAGTCACTAGTCCAGGTGCTCGTCTTCACACCGAGCACATTTTATAACAACTCGCTTCAAATGGCGGGTTTGAGAACAAGCGATGAATGAATTTCATAAATCCTATAAGTTGATAATCAATGCTGGAGCACGACTAGAAATCATGTTCAGCATAAATATCCAGGACTAGCAAAGCGCGCGGCTCCGCTTGAAACAATTGTTGTAATGTTCCCCGTCGCCGCGTGTCGACAACTGTCACTTCATGGAGCAGATGGAGATCTTTTCCGACCACTGGTATATCCTGTTTGATGTCTTCATCCAGACCTCGAGCGCGCCGCGGTGGGCGCTAAAGCAGCTAGAACGGGAGGTCCTTCTGGAAGCTTCTATCGTGCAGGACTGGGTGTCACCACCGGACAGGCTTGCTGACACCAATGATGAGGCAGAGTGCTTCCAGGAGGCCATGTATGATATATGCGACGTAGCAATGCCTCGGGTCCAGTCAGGACGTATCCGGTGGCTTCAGGTGTACTGGTTGTCGCCGGAGTTCACAGCTTTACAGCATCAGGCACCGCAAGCTCCGCATCCGCCTTCCGAATACGAAGGCCATCCAGGCGGAGCTATATGCGGAATACCGAGTGGCGGGCCCCAGCTCGCGGAAGACGTGGTGAGCGCTCAGTTACCAAGTTAGAGAACATACTCCTCCACTCATGGCTGCGCCTCCTGCGGTGTGCGAACCACACCGACGATGTCGACGATGACGACAATCGTCCAGAGGTGAACGAGATATAGCTGGGAGCGGCGGTACATAGGCAGAATGCTAAAAATATCGCCCCAGGACCCGACGCCTTACCTGACAAAGCTTGAGCTCTGGCCTTAGGGGCTTTAAGGCCTTGACTAATGCAGCTCCTAAGCCAGTTCCCGCTTCGTTGGAAGACGTAGAAACTGGTCTTCATAAAGAAGCCAGGGCGCCCTGCAGGCTCTCCATTCGCTTACCGGCCCATCGTGCTGCTTGTCGAGGTGGGCAAGATTTTTGAAAGAGTAATTTCAGACCGCCTCGTCGGGTGACTCATGCGGACGGGGCCGGATTTGGTGGAAAGTTTCGCTTCCGCAGGGGGCGCTAGGAAGGTCGCACCAGGCCGAGGCCATGTGCTTTGACGCCGATGTGAACCCCCTTCTGGGTTCATATAGGCGTCGGCTAGACCATGAAGTTCCTGGGACTCGTCCTCGACAGCCGGTGGAACTTCGAGGAACAGTTCCGACGTTTGACTCTCAGACCCCAATCTAGGGGGACCAAAGGCCTCTTGCCGGAGTCTCTACGCGGGGTCCGTACCAGTGCTTGACCGCAATCCCATCTGATGGTAAGCAGTGATGCAATCGTTGATGGTAAAGCTACGCTAGTTTATTAGGGGTCTATTCACTCAAAAAAAAACTGAGTGAATAGGAAAGAAGACGGCAGTTGAGCGAGGTGATGCAATGTTCTTATTTGATAGACACCGAGGCGGAGGCGCCCGCGGGAGTCTGCTCGCACCTTATAGGCGATGCACGGGGTAGTTTAACTACCCGCTACTTCGTGCAGGGGCCGAGGCCCGGACAGACCGGGCCAGCACGAGAGTGTGGGGCCGTGGAAGATTATAGACTCCCGCGGCCCCACGCGCGCATGTTACAGAAGAGACCCCGGGGTGGTTTTTAGTCTGTAGGAGTCTGACAGACCCCGTCGCCCAGCCCAGTGCGGCGGACATGCATGAGCATTTACGCATCATCATCATCAGCATTTCAGCCGAAAGACGTGCACTGCTGGACATAGGCCTCCCCCAAGGTTCTCCACGACGACCGGTCCTGCGCCTCCCGCATCCAGCGGTTTCCCGCGACCTTCACCAGGTCGTTGGTCCACCTTGTCGGGGGCCTACCCACGCTACGTCTTCCGGTGCGTGGTCGCCACTCGAGAACCCGTCGGCCCCATCGGGCATCGATCCTACGGGCAATGTGTCCAGCCCACTGCCACTTTAGTGTTGCAAATCTTCGGGCTATGTCGGTTACTCTCGTTCTTCTGCGGATCTCCAGCATAGCCCTCGCCATTGCCCTTTGAGTGACTTTGAGCCTTCTTATAAGGCCCATTGTTAGCGACCACGTCTCAATTCCATAAGTCATCACTGACAACACACACTGGTCGAAGACTTTTGTCTTGAGACACTGCGGAATTTCGGACGAGAAGATTTTACGTAGCTTCCCGAAAGCAGTCCAGCCGAGTTCGATTCGACGATTGACCTCTTTCTCGAAGTTGGACCTCCCTAACTGGATAGTTTGTCCCAGGTACACGTAACTGTCAATAACTTCGAGAACAGAGTCTCCAACCTTTATAGGAGTCGGTACAACATGGGCATTAGACATGACTTTCATCTTGTTCATTTTAAGACCGACTCGCTCGGAGGGTCTACTGAGGTCTTCGAGCATACTCAGGTCCTCCGCGGTCTCAGCCATGACTATGATATCATCAGCAAACCAAAGGTGTGTCATGTACTTGCCATTGATGTTGATGCCCAGTCCTTTCCAGTCCAGAACCTTGAAGACATCCTCCAATGCAGCGGTGAACAGTTTCGGGGAGATAACATCTCCCTGTCTGACACTACGCTGCAGAGGTATTGGTTTCGAGGTATGGTCCTGTATTCGGACTGACATGGTGGCGTTTTCGTACAAACCCTTCAGCGCTTCAATATACCGATAGTCTACTTGGCACCGCTGGAGAGACTGCAGTACAGCCCAGGTCTCGATCGAATCAAAGGCTTTTTCGTAGTCCACAAACGTCAAGCAAAGGGGTAGGTTATACTCCTCGGTCTTCTGTATAACCTGCCACAGCATATGTATGTGGTCTACTGTGCTGAAGCCCTTTCGTTAACCGGCTTGTTCGGGAGGCTGGCAGTCGTCAAACCTGCAGGCTAGACAATTCGTGAGGACTCTCAAAAACAACTTATAGACATGACTCAGAAGTGAGATAGGTCTGTAGTTTTTCAAAAGAGTACCACCACGCTTACTACCCAGGAACAAAAATAAAAAAAGGTGATGTAATGTTAAGCCCAACACACGACCATCGATTTTGCGTCAGAGGGAGATTGACCTGAAGATCCTTCAGGACCAAAACATAAATACATTTGGCGCATCGTCCCCGGCACACATGCGCACGCTGCGCGCGCAACAATAGCGGCGGTAAGCAAGGGCGGATTCAGCTTTGGCGCCTTGGGGGTAAATAGTCGTGGTCAAGTCATAAGATGTTTTAATGATACTTTGATTATAATAGATACAATTAAAAAGAAGGTAGTAAGTGCCACTCCGGTTAAACGTTCTTCAACCATTGAAGCTCTTAGCCATGATTTGATTTTTCCTAACGCTACACTAACAGGTGGTGTAGCCATAATACATAAAAAAAAATGTATATTATTATAAGGATACATCTGAATATCGCACTTCGAAATAAGGTCAGAAATCGACTGCGGTATGTCCTATCTCCGTTGCCACTTCACCATCTACGGGCGATATTTGTTTACAACGACAGAAATTGAAGTATTACCTAGTAACGATCTATAATATCTCATGGCATTAATCACAAAAAGGTGACAGCAATATTGCGCAGAATTTTACTCGGATCCTCAAAATGATACATCGCCAGATCCACCAATTACTTGGAACGAAATAGCTTGCGAACCCTGTATTCTACGATCCGAAGTCACAGCGGCATTAGCAGCTCTTAAGGTAAAAAAAAAGTTCCTGGTTCTGACCAGTTTGCAGCGGGTAAAAGCCATGGGTCCGGTTGGAGTTGACGCGATAACCGACACATGTAGTAATATTTGGACAACTGGAGTTTGGCCATGCGATTGGACTTGATCAATTATTCTGCCATTACATAAAAAGGGGTACACAACTAAATGCACCAACTTTAGAACTCTAGCACTTATATATATCTCATGCTAGCAAAGTCCTTTCGTATGTTTTAAGCGCCAGGATCAACCACTTCCTTGGGTGGCAGATCCCTCAGGAACAGGCCGGCTTTGTGAAAGGCACAGGAACAGGCCGGCTTTGTGAAAGGCAGAGAAACACGTGAAAAGATCCTTAATATGCGCCAGTTGATTGAAAAGTCCTACCAGTTTAACACGCCCGTCATCATGTGTTTTATAGATTATATTCAGACCTTTGATTGCGTTGTCTGGTCTAGATTGTGAGGAGTTCTTGGAGAGCATTGAGTACCTGTATATTTGGTTGCTCTGATTCAGTCCCTATACACTAGTGGTCAAACTCGACTTAAGTTGTGGTAGCCTAGTGGTTAAACTTAAAACACCAGCCTCACAAGTATGAGTGTGTGGGTTCGATTCCAGGTCAGGCAAGTACCAATGAAATTTTATAAGTTATACGTATGAACTTTCTAAGTATATCTTAGGCACCAACGACTGATTCATTATAAGGTGAAGATAAACATCTTGAGGAAACCTGGTCTTTAAGTCTGCACAACCCGCATTGAGCAAGCGTGGTAATTACGCTCAATCCTTTTCTGTATGAGAAGAGACCTGTGCCCAGCAGTGGGACGATAAACAGGTTGATGATGATGATGATAATGACAATAGTGGTCAGGGTGTTGTTAGGGTTGATAATTCTTACCTATTTGCTATCGGAAGGGGTGTTAGACAGAGCTGTATTGTGTCTCCATTGCTTTTTAATATCTATGGGGAATACAATATATACGGGCATGTGAGAACTGGCACGGAGGTGTCTCTGCTCGTGGCGTTAAGCTAATGATACCACGCAGCTGGCAGCTGATGAGTCAGAAATGACAGATCTCCTGAACAGGGTCACAAACATCAGCCTGGAACTAGGCCTCAAAATAAACCAGAAACGAAGGTAATAAATAGCTCTCAATCGCGCCAACAAGCTAGAGATCACAGGGGCGCTGAATCTAGAAATAGTTGACTATTTCATCTATCTGGGGTCTAGTATAAGCCACAATGGTTCATGTTAATTGGAAATAAGGAGACGAATAGGAATGGTCAAAAATACTATGTCTCTACTTCTAAGTATGTCTTAGTCAGTAAAAGTTTGACACGCCCTTCCGCTCCGCATTTGAAGATTTCCCATCCGCAAAAAAGATGTTATCAAGAAGGTGTAGCATCAATTACTTTCTTAGCGAACAGTCGATAGCTAAGAATGGTGATGACAAACCAAACTTATCTCTAGCGGAACTTTGTTACGTTTTAATACAATATATAGGTACTCGAAAAAGGGAAAATTTATAAAAACAAGACTATATTTTGTTGTGTTATTACAATAAGGATCTCATTTAGATAACGTCCATCACAGCAAAGAACAATCAAGTATTTTGCATTTTCCTCTGTAGTATAACATGACTTTCAGCTAATAGAGTTACCAAATTAATTAATTACTGCTTATTAATTTATTTAGTTATTACTATTATATAATAGTTCTGCGTAACGAAAGAGTAACAAGCTCTTGTTACAAAACTTATCGGCACTAAGTTTAACTCCCGACATCGTGTTGTGCGGAGCTGAGACTGATTCATTAAAATCATTATAATAAACCAGCTAAACCAGACCTAAAACAATAATAGAAAGTACAAATATTTAATAAATACTTTATTTTTAATAAGTTATTTCAATTGTATTGGGATGTGTGGCGGGTACGATGCGCCAAATGTTGTTGTGTCGGGAGTTTGGTCGTGGAGAGTCTCTAGATCAATCTCCCTCTAGCGCAGCATTGTTTGGTCGTGTTGGTCTTGGGTTTAACATTGCATCACCCCGCTCAACTGCAGTCATCCTTCCTATTCCTTAGTTTTTTAAGTGAATAGGCTTAATAAAATAGTGCGCTTTACCATCACCGATTGCATCACTGCTTACCATCAAGCGGGATTGCAGTCAAGCACTAGTTTATAAATTATTAAATAAAAAAAACATCATTGTGGCACTATTTATATTAGAGCAGTCGAGGCACTAGTTACCTTAGAACAGATGTGGCACTAGTTACCTTAGACTGAGCAGTCGAGGCACTAGTTACCTTAGAACAGATGTTACCTTAGACTGAGCAGTCGAGGCACTAGTTACCATAGAACAGATGTGGCAATAGTTACCTTAGACTGAGCAGTCGAGGCACTAGTTACCATAGAACAGATGTGGCACTAGTTACCTTAGACTGAGCAGTCGAAGCACTAGTTACCATAGTACAGACGTGGCACTAGTTACCTTAGAACAGACGTGGCACTAGTTACCTTAGACTGAGCAGTCGAGGCACTAGTTACCATAGAACAGACGTGGCACTAGTTACCTTAGAACAGACGTGGCACTAGTTACCATAGAACCGACGTGGCACTAGTTACCTTAGACTGAGCAGTCGAGGCACTAGTTAGCATAGAACAGACGTGGCACTAGTTACCACAGAACCGACGTGGCACTAGCTACCTTAGACTGAGCAGTCGAAGCACTAGTTAGCATAGAACAGACGTGGCACTAGTTACCTTAGAACAGACGTGGCACTAGTTACCTTAGACTGAGCAGTCGAGGCACTAGTTACCATAGAACAGACGTGGCACTAGTTACCTTAGAACAGACGAGGCACTAGTTACCTTAGACTGAGCAGTCTAGGCGCTAGTTACCTTGGAACACACGTGGTACTAGTTACCTTAGAACAGATGTGGCACTAGTTACCTTAGACTGAGCAGTCGAAGCACTAGTTACCATAGTACAGACGTGGCACTAGTTACCTTAGAACAGGCGTGGCACTAGTTACCTTAGACTGAGCAGTCGAGGCACTAGTTACCATAGAACAGACGTGGCACTAGTTACCTTAGAACAGACGTGGCACTAGTTACCATAGAACCGACGTGGCACTAGTTACCTTAGACTGAGCAGTCGAGGCACTAGTTAGCATAGAACAGACGTGGCACTAGTTACCTTAGAACAGACGTGGCACTAGTTACCTTAGACTGAGTAGTCGAGGTACTAGTTACCATAGAACAGACGTGGCACTAGTTACCTTAGAACAGACGTGGCACTAGTTACCTTAGACTGAGCAGTCGAGGCACTAGTTAGCATAGAACAGACGTGGCACTAGTTACCACAGAACCGACGTGGCACTAGCTACCTTAGACTGAGCAGTCGAAGCACTAGTTAGCATAGAACAGACGTGGCACTAGTTACCTTAGAACAGACGTGGCACTAGTTACCTTAGACTGAGCAGTCGAGGCACTAGTTACCATAGAACAGACGTGGCACTAGTTACCTTAGAACAGACGAGGCACTAGTTACCTTAGACTGAGCAGTCTAGGCGCTAGTTACCTTGGAACACACGTGGTACTAGTTACCTTAGAACAGATGTGGCACTAGTTACCTTAGACTGAGCAGTCGAGGCACTAGTTACAATAGAACAGACGTGGCACTAGTTACCTTAGAACAGACGTGGCACTAGTTACCTTAGACTGAGCAGTCGAGGCACTAGTTACCATAGAACAGACGTGGCACTAGTTACATTAGAACAGACGTGGCACTAGTTACCTTAGAACAGACGTGGCACTAGTTACCTTAGAACAGACGTGGCACTAGTTACCTTAGACTGAGCAGTCTAGGCGCTAGTTACCTTAGAACACACGTAGTACTAGTTACATTAGAACAGACGTGGCACTAGTTACCTTAGAACAGACGTAGCACTAGTTACCTTAGACTGATCAGTCTAGGCGCTAGTTACCTTAGAACACACGTGGTACTAGTTACATTAGAACAGACGTGGCACTAGTTACCTTAGACTTAGGAGTCTAGGCGCTAGTTACCTTAGAACACACGTGGCACTAGTTACCTTACAATAGACGTGGCAGTAGTTACCTTAGAACAGACGTGGCACTAGTTACCTTAGACTGAGCAGTCGAGGCACTAGTTACCTTAGAACAGACGTGGCACTAGTTACCTTAGACTGAGCAGTCTAGGCGCTAGTTACCTTAGAACACACGTGGTACTAGTTACATTAGAACAGACGTGGCACTAGTTACCTTACAATAGACGTGGCAGTAGTTACCTTAGAACAGACGTGGCACTAGCTACCTTAGACTGAGCAGTCTTGGCACTAGTTATCTTAGAACGTTTATTTATTTATTTATTTAGAAACATACAATTATAGCATAACATACTTGGTACTAGTTACATTAGAACAGACGTGGCACTAGTTACCTGAGAACAGACGTGGCTCTGGTTACCTTGGACTGAGCAGTCTAGGCGCTAGTTACCTTAGAACACACGTGGTACTAGTTACATTAGAACAGACGTGGCACTAGTTACCTTAGACTTAGGAGTCTAGGCGCTAGTTACCTTAGAACACACGTGGTACTAGTTACATTAGAACAGACGTGGCACTAGTTACCTTACAATAGACGTGGCAGTAGTTACATTAGAACAGACGTGGCACTAGTTACCTTAGAACAGACGTAGCACTGGTTACCTTAGACTGAGCAGTCGAGGCACTAGTTACCATAGAACAGACGTGGCACTAGTTACCTTAGAACAGACGTGGCACTAGTTACCATAGAACCGACGTGGCACTAGTTACATTAGACTGAGCAGTCGAGGCACTAGTTAGCATAGAACAGACGTGGCACTAGTTACCTTAGACTGAGCAGTCGAGGCACTACTTACCATAGAACAGACGTGGCACTAGTTACCTTAGAACAGACGAGGCACTAGTTACCTTAGACTGAGCAGTCTTGGCGCTAGTTACCTTAGAACATTTATTTATTTATTTATTTAGAAACATACAATTATAGCATAACATACTTGGTACTAGTTACATTAGAACAGACGTGGCACTAGTTACCTGAGAACAGACGTGGCACTGGTTACCTTAGACTGAGCAGTCTAGGCGCTAATTACCTTAGAACACACATGGTACTAATTACATTAGAACAGACGTGGCACTAGTTACCTTAGACTTAGGAGTCAAGGCGCTAGATACCTTAGAACACACGTGGTACTAGTTACATTAGAACAGACGTGGCACTAGTTACCTTACAATAGACGTGGCAGTAGTTACCTTAGAACAGACGTGGCACTAGTTACATTAGAACAGACGTAGCACTGGTTACCTTAGACTGAGCAGTCTAGGCGCTAGTTACCTTAGAACACACGTGGTACTAGTTACATTAGAACAGACGTGGCACTAGTTACCTTAGAACAGACGTGGCACTAGTTACCTTAGGGTGAGCAGTCTAGGCGCTAGTTACCTTAGAACATACGTGGTACTAGTTACATTAGAACAGACGTGGCACTAGTTACCTTAGAACAGACGTGGCACTGGTTACCTAAGACTGAGCAATCTAGGCGCTAGTTACCTTAGAACATACGTGGCACTAGTTACCTTAGAACAGACGAGGCACTAGTTACCTTACACTGAGCAGTCTTGGCGCTAGTTACCTTAGAACATTTATTTATTTATTTATTTAGAAACATACAATTATAGCATAACATACTTGGTACTAGTTACATTAGAACAGACGTGGCACTAGTTACCTGAGAACAGACGTGGCACTGGTTACCTTAGACTGAGCAGTCTAGGCGCTAGTTACCTTAGGAACAATAATACGGGTACTAGTTACATGACGCGGCACTAGTTACCTTAGACTTAGGAGTCTAGGCGCTAGATACCTTAGAACACGTGGTACTAGTTACATTAAAACGACGGCACTAGTTACCACAATAGACGCAGTAGTTACCTTAGAACAGACGGCACTCAGCACAGAAACAGACGAAGCACTGGTTACCTTAGACTGAGCAGTCTAGGCGCTAGTTACCAAGAACAATAATGTGCAATTAGTTATACGGAACAGACGGCAATTTAGAACAGACGTATAACTCAGTGAGCAGTCTAGGCGCTAGTTACCTTAGAACATACGTGGTACTAGTTACATTAGAACAGACGTGGCACTAGTTACCTTAGAACAGACGTGGCACTGGTTACCTAAGACTGAGCAATCTAGGCGCTAGTTACCTTAGAACATACGTGGTACTATTTACATTAGAACAGACGAGGCACTAGTTACTTTAGACTGAGCAGTCTAGGCGCTAGTTACCTTAGAACACACGTGGTACTAGTTACCTTAGAACAGACGTGGCACTAGTTACCTTAGACTGAGCAGTCTAGGCGCTAGTTACCTTAGAACACACGTGGTACTGGTTACATTAGAACAGACGTGGCACTAGTTACCTTAGAACAGACGTGGCACTAGTTACCTTAGACTGAGCAGTCTAGGCGCTAGTTACCTTAGAACACACGTGGTACTAGTTACATTAGAACAGACGTGGCACTTGTTACCTTAGAATAGACGTGGCACTGGTTACCTAAGACTGAGCAGTCTAGGCGCTAGTTACCTTAGAACACACGTGGTACTAGTTACATTAGAACAGACGTGGCACTAGTTACCTTAGAACAGACGTGGCACTAGTTACCTTAGACTGATCAGTCTAGGCGCTAGTTACCTTAGAACATACGTGGTACTAGTTACATTAGAACAGACGTGGCACTAGTTACCTTAGAATAGACGTGGCACTGGTTACCTAAGACTAAGCTGTCGAGGCGCTATTTACCTTTGAACAGACCTGGCGCTAGGTACCTTAGAACAGACGTGGCACTAATTACCTTAGAACAGACGTGGCACTAGTTACCTTAGACTGAGCAGTCTAGGCGCTAGTTACCTTAGAACACACGTGGTACTTGTTACATTAGAACAGACGTGGCACTAGTTACCCTACAATAGACGTGGCAGTAGTTACCTTAGAACAGACGTGGCACTAGTTACCTTAGACTGAGCAGTCGAAGCACTAGTTACCATAGAACAGACGTGGCACTAGTTACATTAGAACAGACGTGGCACTAGTTACCTTAGAACAGACGTGGCACTAGTTACCTTAGACTGATCAGTCTAGGCGCTAGTTACCTTAGAACATACGTGGTACTAGTTACATTAGAACAGACGTGGCACTAGTTACCTTAGAATAGACGTGGCACTGGTTACCTAAGACTGAGCTGTCGAGGCGCTATTTACCTTTGAACAGACCTGGCGCTAGGTACCTTAGAACAGACGTGGCACTAGTTACCTTAGAACAGACGTGGCACTAGTTACCTTAGACTGAGCAGTCTAGGCGCTAGTTACCTTAGAACACACATGGTACTAGTTACATTAGAACAGACGTGGCACTAGTTATCTACCATAGACGTGGCAGTAGTTACATTAGAACAGACGTGGCACTAGTTACCTTAGACTTAGGAGTCTAGGCGCTGGTTACCTTAGAACAAACGTGGTACTAGTTACATTAGAACAGACGTGGCACTAGTTACTTCCGAACAGACGTGGTACTGGTTACCTTAGACTTAGCAGTCTAGGCGCTAGTTACATTAGAACACACGTGGTACTCGTTACCTTAGAACAGGCGTGGCACTAGTTACCTTAGAACAGACGTGGCACTAGTTACCTTAGACTGAGCAGTCTAGGCGCTAGTTACCTTAGAACACACGTGGTACTAGTTACATTAGAACAGCCGTGGCACTAGTTACCTTAGACTTAGGAGTCTAGGCGCTAGTTACCTTAGAACACACGTGGTACCAGTTACATTAGAACAGACGTGGCACTAGTTACCTTAGACTTAGGAGTCTAGGCGCTAGTTACCTTAGAACACACGTGGTACTAGTTACATTAGAACAGACGTGGAATTAGTTACCTTAGAACAGACGTGGTACTAGTTACATTAGAACAGACGTGGCATTAGTTACCTTAGAACAGACGTGGTACTAGTTACATTAGAACAGACGTGGCACTAGATACCTTACAATAGACGTGGCAGTAGTTACCTTAGAACAGACGTGGCACTAGTTACCTTAGAACAGACGTGGCACTAGTTACCTTAGACTGAGCAGTCTAGGCGCTAGTTACCTTAGAACATACGTGGTACTAGTTACATTAGAACAGACGTGGCACTAGTTACCTTAGACTTAGGAGTCTAGGCGCTAGTTACCTTATAACAGACGTGGCAATGGTTACCATAGATCAGTCGAGGCGCTATTTACCTTTGGACAGACCCGGCGCTAGGTACCTTAGAACAGATCTGGCACTATTCACCTTAGAACAGACGTGGCAATAGTTACCATAGATCAGTCGAGGTGCTATTTACCTTTGAACAGACCTGGCGCTAGGTACTCTCAGCTGTAGAAGTCCATTTCCACCTTAAAGACTACTGTCGCCTGCGCTAAACCGGCCACGCACACTACCGCATTATTTTTTTATCGCAGTCTTCGTCTTTCTTTAAAGTAATGCAAAATTTCGTTACTTCAATTGAAGTTGAGTTAGCGGCCGCACTTAACAATGGTGCTATCAAAAGCGAGCGATTGTGGGTTCGATCCTTATTATAGGCAACTCTTTTTGTTGTTTCATATAATTTAAAATTATGATAATTGATTTGTATTTTAAAGTAAAAATGTTTGCAAATAATGTTTAAACAAATAGGAAAATTTATTGAATATTTATCTCAAAAAAGGGTTTTATTATATGTTTTAGTTTACTATAGGGGTAATATAATAAAAAAATATATAAAAATGAAACAATAAGCATATTATAATGCAATATATTATAAAGTTATATATTATTCGGTATAGATATAGTTATACTAACAAATGAAACAAACGTTGAAACGGCAGCATTGTAATATTTTATATAAAAGTAATCCTTGACAAACTTATGATATTGTTATGGTAAAAAATACAAAAAACATTTTTGGTTGTTAGATGAAAATTATAATATTATACGTATATTATGATTAAAGAGGTTATAGCTTAATTATTCATTTTCTTAAAGAAAAGAGGATTGAAGCTTAACCTGAATATTATTGCAATCATAAAATAATCTATACTTAGAACACATAATAGTGCTTATTACATTTATAATTTTTTTTGCGTGTATAGCATGGTACTAATGCTGCCATCCTGTAGTGACTTTTCGGAGTTTGATGGCATGAGATTATAATCTTCAAGCGCTTTCTTAGTTCAAAGTAAACGAACTTATTTCTTATCGAATTCGAAATTATTGTTTTTATAATTTACCAAAAGTAATTTGTATTGAAATTGCAAAAGGCGACATCTGTTAGCCATTAAGCCAACCGAACATATTACTGTCACTTAGCTAAATTACTTTAGAGATGGTTTAGAGTCCGTTATTTAGATATTTATTGGTATATATTTAAAACACTCTGTAGGACACTTCTGCACTGTTTTTTATAAATAGTTTTTTTGTTTAGCTCGATAAGACTCCACCAGCCTCGCCAATTTATTTTAAACCACAAATGCAACCTATCTTCTTCGCACGATTTAAAAGTTTATTCAACGGTAAATATTGTCGTTTCGTTTCACTTGTCTCGACAGCTACCTTCGTCCTCCAACCTCTTGACCTTGACCTCCAACGGCTTACAGTATTTCTCTAAAACAATAACAATTTTATTACACACTTGCTACAAGCGATTGGTTTGCACCTTACATAAATAATAATAAAACAACTTACACAAAAGCCGGTTTCATATGATATTTGAGATATATTGCTGCATATGCCTGATATTGATTAAAAAGTAAAACTAATAACACAAACTGGTAACTATATGTTCACCAACCAACAACAGCTAAGTAATATTATTTGAGTTATTGTAGCTAATAATAGTTATTGTAGGTAGCGGAATATTTTTGTGAAGTAGTGATTCAGATTCTTTTAAGTCTACCGTCATCTTTTTATAATGACTCTAATATAGAAAAATCTTAAAAGAAAGTATCATCTTTAAGTTGCAGATCTGAGGCACGGCAGTGCCCTCAAGTCGAGAAGCAGAAGCAAACACTGCCGTACCATCTTTACCCGAACCATTTCGCTGCATTTCCAGGCCTAATTAAGAACCTCTGGATAGTACCAGAACGCTGAAATTTTGGTCATCTAGTAAGCTGTATTTACATTTCAAATCTAAAATTTCAAGTCTGTAGCTCATCCAGTTCTGAAGTTAATCGAAAGTAAATTTCCGTGTTTTCGACACTCTCACTCACGATCATCAAAATAGAAAGTAGTACTTCCATAAACTCAGAGAGCTGAAATTTGGTACACAGCCAGGGTTTAATGGTCACATAAAGGGAAAAATATAAAAACTAGAATAATCGAAGATCTGAAGTACCTGGTGACCTTGATTAGAAAGCAGAAGAGCCCAACCAAACTAGTAGCGATTGACGTACCACCGTCAATAAAATATTCAACGGGTGGGCCGCTTCATCAAGTGACTTCAAAAAAGGAGCGCGTTCTCAATTCGTCGTTATCATTTTTTTATGTAGGTGTGTTCACCGATTACCTAAGACGCCTGGATCGATTTTCAAATTTCTTCTTTTGTTTCAGAAATTCAAAAATCGTAGGGGTGACTAGTGCATTTCTAAGTATTTTCAATGATTAGAAAACACTACAATTTAATAAAGGTACAGAGTAGATCTGATGATGAAGCTGGGAGACAGTCGTGAGAACTCCTCAACGATTCACAGCAGCTACCTTGTGTTTATGTTTGATTAATTTGTATTGATGAGAACTTTACACACCTCGATGGGTTGCGACTGTCATAAAGGCTCTGATGATGAAGACAAAGGTCAGTCCGCGTACTCCTCAACGGTTTACAGTAGTTACTTTGTGTTTGGACTTATATCATTTATATTCATGAAACTTTGCACCCATATGGATTATAATGAAGGTCTGAAGTAGATTTGATGATCGAGAGACAAACAGAAGGAACTCCTCAGCGATTCACAGCAGCTACCTTGTGTTTGTGCCTGATTAATTTGTATTGATAAGAGCTTCATACCTAGATAAATTGGGATTGTCATTAGAGATCTTATGACGAAGACGAAGGGCAGTTAGGGGATTCCCAACGGTTTACAGTAGCTACTTTGTGTTTGGAATTAATTCATTTATGTTGATGAGAACTTTGCACCTATATGGGCTAAAATTATGGTCTGCAGTAACCTTAGAATTAGATCAGAAGGAAGAAATGTTCGTCGTTCAATAATCTATTTAATCAAATCTACTATTGCTACAAAAAAAAAAATGATTGTCATTGCAAGAATCCAGCGTAGTGGGACACATATATCTTCTAATTTAATCTAGCTTAGAGCCCCACTGCTAGAAATGCTTCCCCTTCTGCTTTGATAAAAACTGTGGATAAGACTAGACTGGCTTTTATAATTTTAGTTTACACGAAGAAATAGTCGAACGATTACTAACTACTACTAACTTTTGAACTCAGACATCTGAACTTCCAAATCGAGCGCACATAAACTGCCGTACCATCTTGCGAACCATTTCGCTGCATTTTCAGGCCCCTAATTAAGAACCTCTGGATAGTACCAGAACGCTGAAATTTTGGTCATCCAGTAAGCTGTATTACATACTTCAAATCTAAAATTTCAAGTCTGTAGCTCATCCAGTTCTGAAGTTAAGCGAAAGTAAATTTCCGTGTTTTCGACACTCACTCACTCATGATCATCAAAATAAGTAGTACTTCCCATAAACTCAGAAGCTGAAATTTGGTACAGAGCCAGGGGTTTAATGGTCACATAAAGGGAAAAATATAAAACTAGAATAATCGAAGATCTGAAGTACCTGGTGACCTTGATTAGAAAGCAGAAGAGCCCAACCAAACTAGTAGAGATTGACGTACCACCGTCAATAAAATATTCAACTTGGTGGGCCGCTTCATCAAGTGACTTCAAAAAAAGGAGCGTTCTCAATTCGTCGTATCTTTTTTATGTAGGTGTGTTCACCGATTACCCTAAGACGCCTGGATCGATTTTCAAATTTCTTTTTGTTTCCAAAAATCGTAGGGGACTAGTGCATTTCTAAGTATTTTCAAGTATTAGAAAACACTACAATTTAATAAAGGTACAGAGTAGATCTGATGATGAAGCTGGGGAGACAGTCGTGAGAACTCCTCAACGATTCACAGCAGCTACCTTGTGTTTATGTTTGATTAATTTGTATTGATGAGAACTTTACACCTCGATGGGTTGACTGTCATAAAGGCTCTGATGATGAAGACAAGGTCAGTCCCGCGTACTCCTCAACGGTTTACAGT
Source organism: Sesamia nonagrioides (assembly GCA_017933935.1). Taxonomy (NCBI): domain Eukaryota; kingdom Metazoa; phylum Arthropoda; class Insecta; order Lepidoptera; family Noctuidae; genus Sesamia; species Sesamia nonagrioides. The sequence goes on from JADWQK010001862.1 coordinate 22,589, forward strand.
AGCTTACTTTGTGTTTGGACTTATATCATTTATATTCATGAGAACTTTGCAGGATTATATGAAGGTCTGAAGTAGATTTGATGATGGAGTCGAGAGACAAACGAAGGAACTCCTCAGCGATTCACAGCAGCTACCTTGTGTTTGTGCCTGATTAATTTGTATTGATAAGGCTTCATACCTAGATAAATTGGGATTGTCATTAGAGATCTTATGACGAAGACGAGGGCAGTTAGGGGATTCCCAACGGTTTACAGTAGCTACTTTGTGTTTGGAATTAATTTATTTATTTGATGAGAACTTTGCACCTATATGGGCTAAAATTATGGTCTGCAGTAACCTTTGAATTAGATCAGAAGGAAGAAATGTTCGTCGTTCAATAATCTATAATCAAATCTACTATTGCTACACAAAAAAAAAATGATTGTCATTGCAAAAATCCAGCGTAGTGGGACACATATATCTTCTAATTTAATCTAGCTTAGAGCGCCCCACTGCTGAAAATGCTTCCCCATCTGCTTTGATAAAAACTGTGGATAAGACTAGACTGGCTTTTATAATTTTTAGTTTACACGAAGAAATAGTCGAACGATTACTAACTACTACTAACTTTTGAACTCGAACATAAACATTACATAAATGAAATGAACAAATTACCCTAAAATAAATTTCACTCAAAATTTGGTCAAAATATAATCCACTACCTTTCCGCCCGGGGCCTCGCCCGCGTGGAACGAGGTTATATCGCTTTTTAGATTTTCCTCGGGAATATCGATTCTTCCGGGATAAAAACTACCCTATTATTTAATCCGGACTTCTGTCTTTGTGTCTACAAAATTTCAAAGCAATCGGTTCAGTAGTTACAGCGTGAAAGCGGAACTACTGATTTTTTTTGAAACAATGATCTTACGCTGTATATTAGACCGCTGGATGATTCTACGTTTGTTGAGATGTCAAAAAGAACCAAAGCAGGATTGACAACTCAATCAGACAGAGATATACTGCCTAACGATTGATACCTCTGCTCTCGCATCCTAATGAAGGAATGTTTAATGGAAATATGTAACACAATGTTTGAGGGACGTACCAAAAGGTACTGTTTGTTTACTACCGTCGAGAAATATGTGTATGCATAATACTATATTTAAAGCAGTTCCGCAATCCGAGATAAAGTTAATTGCTAAAAATTCTTTGGATTGTTCAAAATGTATGATAACAAAAGCCCGGGCTTGTTAACAAAAATATGAGGATTATGCGACGATGACTGCTGGACTGGAAGAAACTATAATCATTGAACAGGGAGCTAAAGTAATGCTTAAGAGAAACATTGATGTTTGGTTTAGTTAATGGTTCGATAGGCTAGTAAAAAAAGTGAGGTGGGACCCGGAAGACCAAATAAAGCCTAAACAATTGTTAGTAAAATTTGCTTATAATTTGATTCACGAATTATTATTTATTATGTAAGTTATAATTTGAGATCATACCCCGGGCATGCTTGTACAGATAACAATTCCCAATCTGTGTGGCGTATGACCTAACATTTCACAAGAGCCAAGTTCTAACTCAAAAAAATTGACTTTGGCACCTCCATATTCTCTCGTGGCCAAGCTTATATGGCTGGCACCAGTAAACAATTTTCATTGGGCGCACCTCATATTGATTGAAGAAGTAAACATAAATGTTGACTTCAAGAGTATAAAAACTCAAGCTTCAGCGATCACTGAATACAACCACGCGCGCCACGCGAATGGGCAATATATAAAACTATTGCTACTGTACAAGAATCAGAACCGGAAAAAAGAAAAGAAAGATTTGTAATAACTACTTCTAAAAAGAAACAAAAAAAACTGTGTTAAATAATAAAATCAATATAACACGCTTCTACAAAAAGAAGTGAAATACAACCCAAAACATTCTGTAAAAAAATGCCAAGCCTCGCTAGAGCTGCTGGTTTATCTATAAAAAGTATTGAAATCTAGACAAAGCCGTGCCAAGTTGAAGGTTCCTTATTGCGATTTCTTCAATATTATTATAGTTAATATTGTGTGACTTGGCCGTTGAACATTATACGTTAGTGCGATTTTGTTAACACGTAATGTTATATCTGTTATAACTACCTATGTTTGTTATGTGAGAATAATAGCCCACACTGGTATTTGTAATTGGACTTAATACATTGTGCAACACATGTATTAACCATTGACAATGATGACTTCTGTTCTTTTTGGAGCATCAAATCGACCACCTATCTAATATAAAATAGACGTACAGACGGATTTCTATGAATGATTAGTCCATCTGTACTGGAAATGACTTTTTTGCTGTTCGTTTCCGGCTCGTCTATACATAAGTATTTTTGAAATGCGCAACTTTATCAAGCCCTGGTTATTGAATCAACGTTTTCCAAGTGGCAATTTTCCATCGTCAATGGGTAGCGGTTCTGGCGACAGATTGTTGCAATGGTGTCATGGAGCACCTGAATTTGTAGCTTTGTATACCCTTCAACGGCCAAGTCACACAATATTAACTATAATAATATTGAAGAAATCGCAATAAGGAACCTTCAACTTGGCACGGCTTTGTCTAGATTTCAATACTTTTTATAGATAAACCAGCAGCTCTAGCGAGGCTTGGCAGTTTTTTACAGAATGTTTTGGGTTGGATCGGTATTTTTAGATATTTTTGTTGTCAGCATTCATAACTCACCAATAAACATTTAAAAAATATTTTGTAAGTTATTAGATTTGAACCCGAACCACCTTGAACGCCTATCAAGGCGAAAACCGTTAGGCTTTTGAAACACTTACTGTAGACGTTGAAATTAGTAAGTAGTACCTAACAATCATAAGCGGGCAGCAAGTGTATGAGTGTGTATCAAACTTTATTATAGAAGAAGGTCGTAACTACAACTAGTATTGCTTGGCCATAGTTTTGTGAGATTGCAACTCGACTTTTGGTCTTGACTGTAACTTAGAACAGATCTGGCACTATTTACCTTAGAACAGACGTGGCTCTAGTTACCTTAGACTGAGCAGTCTAGGCGCTAGTTACCTTAGAATACACGTGGTACTAGTTATATTAGAGCAGACGTGGCACTAGTTACATTAGAATAGACGGGGCACTATTTACCTTAGAGCTGTCGAGGCGCTAGTTACCTTTGAACAGACCTGGCGCTAGGTACCTTATAACAGACTTGGCAATAGTTACCATAGATCAGTCGAGGCGCTATTTACCTTTGAACAGACCTGGCGCTAGGTACCTTAAAACAGATCTGGCACTATTTACCTTAGAACAGACGTGGCACTAGTTACCTTAGAGCTGTCGAGGCGCTATTTACCTTTGAACAGACCTGGCGCTAGGTACCTTAAAACAGATCTGGCACTATTTACCTTAGAACAGACGTGGGACTAGTTACCTTAGAGCTGTCGAGGCGCTATTTACCTTTGAACAGACCTGGCGCTAGTTACCTTAGAACAGACGTGGCACTAGTTACCTTAGAGCTGTCGAGGCGCTATTTACCTTAGAAGAAACCTGGCGCTAGTTACTTTATAACAGACGTGGCAATAATTACCATAGATCAGTCGAGGCGCTATTTACCTTTGAATAGACCTGGCGCTAGGTACTTTAAAACAGATCTGGCACTATTTACCTTAGAACAGACGTGGCACTAGTTACCTTAGAGCTGTCGAGGCGCTATTTACCTTTGAATAGACCTGGCGCTAGTTACCTTAGAACAGACGTGGCACTAGTTACCTTAGAGCTGTCGAGGCGCTATTTACCTTTGAACAGACCTGGCGCTAGGTACCTTAAACAGATCTGGCACTATTTACCTTAGAACAGACGTGGCACAAGTCACCTTAGAGCTGTCGAGGCGCTATTTACCTTTGAACAGACCTGGCGCTAGTTACCTTAGAACAGACGTGGCAATAGTTACCATAGATCAGTCGAGGCGCTATTTACCTTTGAACAGACCTGGCGCTAGGTACCTTAGAACAGATCTGGCACTATTTGCCTTAGAACAGACGTGGCACTAGTTACCTTAGAGCTGTCGAGGCGCTATTTACCTTTGAACAGACCTGGCGCTAGGTACCTTATAACAGACGTGACAATAGTTACCATAGATCAGTCGAGGCGCTATTTACCTTTGAACAGACTTGGCGCTAGGTACCTTAGAACAGATCTGGCACTATTTACCTTAGTACAGACGTGGCACTAGTTACCTTAGAGCTGTCGAGGCGCTATTTACCTTTGAACAGACCTGGCGCTTGGTACCTTATAATAGACGTGGCAATAGTTACCATAGATCAGTCTAGGCGCTATTTACCTTTGAACAGACCTGACGCTAGGTACCTTAGAACAGATCTGGCACTATTTACCTTAGAACAGACGTGGCACTAGTTACCTTAGAGCTGTCGAGGCGCTATTTACCTTCGAAGAGAGGTGGCACTAGTTACCCTGGAACAGACCTGGCACTTGTTACTCTGATGAGCATTCGTCGACAACAACTCGGAGAGACCGTTCAGTCAGGAAGTCTCGTTTACCCAGCAAGTTAGGCCAACGGAAATGCCGTACGCTGAAAGCTTATTCAAAAGGCCAGCGAGCCCTACCCGGTCGAAGGCCTTCGAGACATCAAGGGAGACGGCAATCGCTTTCCCATTTTTCTCGAGGGCAACGCCCCACTAGTGAGTGGCATACACTAGTAGGTCCCCAGTTGATCGATTGCGGCGAAACAAGTACTATTAGGCACTGAGGAAATCGTTACCTTCCACGTAAGCCAAGACGCGCAAGTTCAATACACGCTCCAAAATCAGAGTAGAGATGCATGAGAATGCAGAGTATGGAGATTATTCAAATCGGCCGATAGTTGGTAGGATCAGCACGACTACTCTTTTTGGGCACGGGCTGCACGTTGGCAAGCTTCCAGGAATTGGGGACTATATCAGTTCTATGTGAGAGGCGATACAAGCGCGTCAATACAGGAGACAACTCGAGCGCACATGCCATAAGAACAATCTCTGGTATACCATTTGAATCTGTGGAGGCATGAGGAACGGGGAGTAAAGTTCACTCATACTCCATAGAAAAGGGAAGATCCTCCGACCAGACGGGTGGTGTGTCTGGCGGGCACTTGCCCAATGCTTGAAATTGGGAAGTTGTACGTATGCTAGTTGCACGGTAAACTTTGATTGCGAGATATAGAATTCATGTGACGGCCCGGGATTTTTCACAGTTGGCTTACCACTGAGTAAACTAGAAATAAATGATCCTGGTGGAACAGGCTGGTGTCTTTCAATTAGACAGTTCTTACAGTAAGTCGCAAGAACAAACAAAAACGCACCGGAGCAAGTGGCCGTAGTGTGTGAGTGATCGATGAGCTCTTTAGGCCGGGTTTCCACTGACGCGGGGTGGAGGGGAGCTTATCGGTACATTTTTTTTTATAAATTACTAGCTTTCCGCCCGCGGCTTCGCCCGCGTGGAGTTCGGTTATATCGCGCTTTTTAGATTTCCCTCGGGAACATCAACTTTTTCCGGGATAAATGGTAGACTATGTTCTTTCTCAGGGTCTAAAGATTGTCTGTGCCAAATTTCATCAAAATCGGTTGAGAGGTTTAAGCGGGAAAGCGTAATAGACAGACAGACGAACAGACAGACGAGCAGAGTTACTTTCGCATTTATAATATTAAGTATGGATAAACTGGCGCTTGACCGCAATCCTGCCTGATGGTAAGCAGTGACGCAATCGTTGATGGTAAAGCGCACTAGTTTATTAAGAGCCTATTCACTCTAGCCTTGAAGACACTCAAATTGTAGTCCGACGGAAACACCGCCGCTGGCAAATTGTTCCAGTCCCGCGATGTACGCGGTATAAAGGAGGAGGCGAAAAAATTAATTGACCAATGACTATGTTCGAAATCTGCGCTCCGCTTCAATAGAAACAGCACCAGCGGGTGGAGCAGAGCTGAGCAGATATTCATAATAAAAATACGGAGGACAACGAGCATTGGGCTGCAGAGCGGAGGACATCGGGGGGCTGTTGTGTGGAGGACAGCGGGGCGGTGCGGAATGGGGCGGTGCGCGACTCGCGCGCTTTGTCTCAGTTATCGTTACGTCATTAGGCACATACGTATCAAAATGGATGAGAAGTTCAAAAGTATGCTCCACTGTTCTCCATTCCACTCCACTCCGCTCCGCTTCAGTGAAAACACTTTTCACCGCTCCTCTCCGCCCAGCTTCGCGTTCGTGGACACGCGGCCTTATCATGCGCGATGCTTGTCGCAGCGGTCGCAGCTGGGCAGCAGCCGCGCCGCGCACCGACCTGCGTCTTCATTAACTTAGGTATCGTGGGCAAACGGCAACTCATGAATGACGGATATCTGAGGGCACGGGAGTGCCCTCGCCAAGTCGAGCGCGAAGCAAGCACTGCCGTACCATCTTTACCCGAACCATTTCGCTGCATTTTCAGGCCCCTAATTAAGAACCTCTGGATAGTATCAGAACGCTGAAATTTTGGTCATCCAGTAAGCTGTATTTACACACTTCAAATCTAAAATTTCAAGTCTGTAGCTCATCCAGTTCTGAAGTTAAGCGAAAGTAAATTTCCGTGTTTTCGACACTCACTCACTCATGATCATCAAAATAGAAGTAGTACTTCCCATAAACTCAGAGAGCTGAAATTTGGTACACAGCCAGGATTTAATGGTCACATAAAGGGAAAAATATAAAAACTATAATAATCGAAGATCTGAAGTACCTGGTGACCTTGATTAGAAAGCAGAAGAGCCCAACCAAACTAGTACAGATTGACGTACCACCGTCAATAAAATATTCAACTTGGTGGGCCGCATCATCAACTGACTTCAAAAAAAGGAGCGGGTTCTCAATTCGTCGTAATCTTTTTTTTCATAAATATTTCTGTTCACCGAATAACCTAAGACGCCTGGGTCGATTTTCAAATTTATTTTTGTTTGAAAGGGTATACTTTCCAGGTGGTCCAATAGTTACCAGGTCAGGATCTGAAGATGGAAGACCAGAGAAATCAAGGGTAACTTTCAAACATCGTAGGGCTGACTAGTGCATTTCTAAGTTTTTTTCAATAAGCATTAGAAAACACTACAATTTAATAAAGGTACGGAGTAGATCTGATGATGAAGCTGGGAGACACTCGTGAGAACTCCTCAACGATTCACAGCAGCTACCTTGTATTTATGTTTGATTAATTTGTATTGATGAGAACTTTACACCTCGATGGGTTGTGACTGTCATAAAGGCTCTGATGATGAAGACAAAGGTCAGTTCCGCGTACTCCTCAACGGTTTACAGTAGTTACTTTGTGTTTGGACTTATATCATTTATATTCATGAGGACTTTGCACCCATATGGGTTATAATGAAGGTCTGAAGTAGATTTGATGATGGAGTCGAGAGACATACGAAGGAGCTCCTCAGCGATTCACAGCAGCTACCTTGTGTTTGTGCCTGATTAATTTGTATTGATAAGAGCTTTATACCTAGATAAATTGGGATTGTCATTAGAGATCTTATGACGAAGACGAAGGGCAGTTAGGGGATTCCCAACGGTTTACAGTAGCTACTTTGTGTTTGGAATAATATGGGCTAAAATTATGATCTGCAGTAACCTTTGAATTAGATCAGAAGGAAGAAATATTCTAAATAAATCTACTATTGCTACATAAAAAAAAAATGATTGTCATTGCAAAAATCCAGCGTAGTGGGCACATATATCTTCTAATTTAATCTAGCTTAGAGCGCCCCACTGCTGGAAATGCCTCCCCTTCTGCTTTGATTAAAACTGTGGATAAGACTAGACTGGCTTTTATACTTTTTAGTTTACACGAAGAAATAGTCGAACGATTACTAACTACTACTAACTTTTGAACTCGAACATAAACATTACACAAATGAAATGAACAAATTACCCTAAAATAAATTTCACTCAAAATTTGGTCAAAATATTATAATCCACTAGCTTTCCGACCGCGGCTTCGCCCACGTGTAATGAGGTTATATCGCTTTTTAGATTATCCTTGAGAATATCGATTCTTCCGGGATGAAAACTACCCTATTATTTAATCCGGATTTCTATCTTTGTGTCTACAAAATTTCAAAGCAATCGGTTCAGTAGTTACGGCGTGAAAGCGGAACAAACAAACTCACTTTTCTTTTTTTTTTCATAAATGTAGGGAAATTGGATGCATTTTTGACATATTGAGACAGAAATCAGGAACATATAATCAGCCTAAAATATTCCCACTCCTAGGATACATGCCTCCTCTCGATGAGATAGAGTGGGCCGTAATCCACCCGTGTAGATTACGGCCCACTGCGGCCCAGGCGGGCACAGTGCGGGTTGATAAAAGTCACATGCCTTCGGAGTTTTTGCTTCTAAAACATGCCGGTTGTCTCACGAAGTTTTCCTTCACTGCACCGTTTTGAGAGCAGTGGTGATGAAATAATTTACACAAATTAAAGCGCCTGATAGGGTTCTAACCACGGAATAGTTATTACTTTATCTGTTCTGTGGTTCTAACCTACGGCCTACAACTTGTAAATCGCGGACGATATTACTAGTCCGCTGCTCTATCAGTGTGCAAGAGAATTGCATGATTTAATTCAACAACGAAGCGTTTTGCTCCCTCTTTTATTCCGCGTATATCGAGGGACTGGAACAATTATATAATAATAATAACGTTTATTCAGAAATTATTTACATTGTTACACAAAATATATTATAGGCTATAATTTATTGTTACAATCGGATTACACATCTGTAACCGAACCGGCCTGTGTTTCAGTTATCAGCGCCCAATCCCTTAAAAAGTAGACACTAGATATATGTAGGTAGCCATTGAGTACAGTCAACACTTTGTAAATTTACATGTTCAAAATTAGAATAAATCAATTAAATTTAATGAAATAAAATAAAATAACATCATACCAAATAAAATGAACATTTTTATAATTTACCAGAAATAATAAATTAACTTAAAATTAAGAATAAGCACTGAACAATACGTGTGTCCTCTATTTGTGTGATATGATTATGTGTGTATGAATGTAAGAGGGTGTGTGTATGTGGTTAATAGTCAATCACTGTGGTATAATGTAGTAACTCAGTCTCTTCGTAATTAAGTTTTTGTAAGTATTTTGTAACCTTTTCCTTACATTGAGTTTTCGTTAAAGGGTAGATTTTGATTGCTTTATTTTCTTATTATAGATATAAGTTTGTAAATCTTGAGCTAAATTTAGTAGTACTTAGTATTTATATAATTTTTATAATTTGTCAGCGGCGGTGTTTCCGTCACACTACAATTTGAGTGTCTTCAAGGCTAAAGTGAATAGGCTCTTAATAAACTAGCGCGCTTTACCATCAACGATCGCATCACTGCTAAGCTTACCATCAGACGGGATTGCGGTCAAGCGCAAGTTAGAGTACCACATTCATATGTATTTAGAAAGCTTCAACTTATAGTGCATTGGACTTACGAGTGGCGGTGATACCCGCTTAAGGACATACTTAAAAACTATCGAACTATTTATTATAGGTGAATTGTCTATGATATCTAATTAACCTACATAAATCTTCGTTTATGCAAAGTGTTTGATTCTTCTGATCTAGAAGATGGTTGGTTTGGAAAAAAACATATTTTAGTGCTTGGGGATCTTTTGCAACTCAAACCAGGAGTGTAATTATGTAAAACGCCATCAGTAGCAATTGGTTTCATTTTGACAGATCAACAACATTCATTGCGTTATTAACGTTCTTGAGCACTCATTTTTTAAACATATGGAGCAATGGATTAGCAATATACTTCAAAATGATTCCAGTTAATATCAATAGTGTATACGTAATTAGGGTGTCGTCAGAGAAAAGTCGCTGTTTAAAAAACTAATCCTCTTAGAAAGGTGGTAGGCCTTGCCATCCGCCGCAGGCAAAAGTTACCACCCACCTGACAAAGTCTTGCCGCCAAGCGATTCGTCGTGTTCCGGCATAATGACTGCTGAAGCCGTACGAGTACGGGTTTGAGCAGTTGTGATGCCATCTAGGCCGGGTACGATGCGTCAAATGTTGTTGTTTCGGGATTTTGGTCGTGGAGGGTCTCTAGATCAATCTCCCTTTGGCGCAGCATCGTTGGTCGTGTTGTTGGGTTTAACATTACACCACCTCGCTCAATTGCCGTCTTCCTTCCTATTCATTCAGTTTTTTTGAGTGAATAGGCTCTTAATAAACTAGCGCGCTTTACCATCAACGATTGCATCACTGCTTGCCATCAGGCGGGATTGCAGTTAAGCACTAGTTTATAATTATTAAAATAAATAAAATTCCAATCTTTTGTACTAATTTTTTTAAACAATGATCTTCCGTTGTATATTATTTTTTTTTTTTTTTATTATTTATAAACTAGTGCTTGACTGCAATCCCGCCTGATTGTAAACAGTGATGCAATCGTTGATGGTAAAGCGCACTAGCTTATTAAGCCTATTCACTCAAAAAAACTGAGTGAATAGGAAGGAAGACGGCAGTTGAGCGAGGTGATGCAATGTTTAACCCAACAACACGACCAACGATGCTGCGCCAGAGGATGATCTGGAGACCCTCCACGACCGCACTCCCGACACAACAACATTAGGCACATCGTACCCGGCACACATCGCAACACAACTGCTCAGACCCGGCCTCCGTACGGCTTCACCAGACATCATGCCGGAACACGACGAATCGCTTGGCGGCAAGACTTTGTCTTGTGGGTGGTAACTTATGCCGGCGGCTGATGTTGTGATGATTAGACCGCTGAATGATTCTACGTTTGTTGAGATGTCAAAAAGAACCAAAGTAGGATTGACAACTCAATCAGACAGAGATATACTGCCTAACCGATTGATACCTCTGCTCTCGCATTCTAATGAAGAAATGTTTAATGGAAATATGTAACACAATGTTTGAGGGACGTACCAGAAGGTACTGTTTGTTTACTACCGTCGAGAAATATGTGTATGCATAATACTATATTCAATGCAGTTCCGCAAAAGATAAAGTCAATTGCTAAAAATTCCTTGGATTGTTCAAAATGTATGATAACAAAAGCCCGGGCTTGTAAACAAAAATATGAGGATGATGCGACGATGACTGCTGGACTGGAAGAAACTATAATCATTGAACAGGGAGCTAAAGTAATGCTTAAGAGAAACATTGATGTTTGGTTTAGTTAATGGTTCGATAGGCTAGTACAAAAAGTGAGGTGGGACCCGGAAGACCAAATAAAGCCTAAACAATTGTTAGTAAAATTTGCTTATAATTTGTTTCACGAATTATTACTTATTATATAAGTTATAATTTGAGATCATACCCCGGGCATGCTTGTACAGACAACAATTCCCAATCTGTGTGGTGTATGACCTAACATTTCACAAGAGCCAAGTTCTAACTCTAAAAAATGGACATTGGCACCTCCATATTCTCTCGTGGCCAAGCTTATATGGCGCTTTCACGAGTAAACAGTTTTCATTGGGCGTACTTCATATTGATTGAAGAAGTAAACATAAATGTTGACTTGAAGAGTATAAAAACTCAAGCTTCAGCGATCACTGAATAGAACCACGCACGCCACGCGAATGGGCAATACATAAAACTATTGCTACTGTACAAGAATCAGAACCGGAAAAAAGAAAAGGAAGATTTGTAATAACTACTTCTAAAAAGAAAAAAAAAAACTGTGTTAAATAATAAAATCAATATAATACGCTTCTACAAAAAGAAGTGAAATTCAACCAAAAACATTCTGTAAAAAAATGCCAAGCCTCGCTGGAGCTGCTGGTTTATCTCTAAAAAGTAATGAAATCTAGACAAAGCCGTGCCAAGTTGAAGGTTCCTTATTGCGATTTCTTCAATATTATTATAGTTAATATTGTGTGACTTGGCCGTTGAAGGGCTACAAATTCAGGTGCTCCATGAGACCATTGCACCAATCTGTCGCCAAAACCGCTACCCATAGACGATGGAATATTGCCACTTGGAAAATGTCGATTCATCGAATCATAACCAGGGCTTGATAAAGTTGCGCATTTCAAAAATACTTAAGTATAGACAAGCCGGAAACGAACAGCAAAAAAGTCATTTCAAGTACAGATGGACTAATCATTCATAGAAATCCGTCTGTACGTCTATTTTATATTAGATAGGTGGTCGATTTGACGCTCCAAAAAGAACAGAAGTCATCATTGTCAATGATGTGTTGCACAATGTATTAAGTCCAATTACAAATACCGGTATGGGCTATTATTCTCACATAACAAACATAGGTAGTTATAACAGATATAACATTACGTGTTAACAAAATCGCACTAATGTATAATGTTTAACAGCCAAGTCACACAACATTAACTGCTGCTGCTGCTGTTTTGGGTTGGATAAATATAGACAATTTAAATATTTTCACCACCCCTACTACGATTATCATAGAAAACGATTTTTTTTCACATCAATTTCCATTGATACTTAGCTTGTTCATGTTTACTGGGAAAACTGCTAAAAGCATCAATGAAATTATAGTCATACGAAATTAACAATATCGCCCTTTACGTAAATTCCAGGAATATGCCGCATGAGTTAGTGATGTGTCACTATTATTTTGTATCGATTATTTATTACGTTTACTTTTTATTAGCTTTACCGAAATGGGAATGAAATAATGAAATATTATGAGTTAACGTTAAATATATATGAAATGATTGTATTTTAATAAGAATTATGCTTATTATTACATGGGTATGTACATAGGTAGGCCTATTAGGCAGTAGGTAAACTAGTCTGCGTTGGCTATCCTTGTACAATTGATGTTTTCAGTATTTATCAAATACTTTTCATGTCAAAATAATTAAGTATTCATATTATTATTATTATATTGTAAGGATAATGGATTAAGTTGGATTGAATCGATACGTTTTTATATTATTTATGCATCTGTTTACTTAATCCAATGATATTGATATTATTACAGGTTTCCAAAAGATCTAGATATTAAAGATAAATGGATATCTGCTTCTGGAAGAAGGAATTTCTTTATTTGAAATAAATGCTTGGATTTTGATTGATTTTTTAATAAAAAAATATAACTTATACCTAGTTAATTGTGACAACGGCCAAGTCACACAATATTAACTATAATAATATTGAAGAAATCGCAATAAGGAACCTTCAACTTGGCACGGCTTTGTCTAGATTTCATTACTTTTTAGAGATAAACCAGCAGCTCCAGCGAGGCTTGGCATGTTTTTACAGAATGTTTTGGGTTGGATTATAACTTTGTTGACTGTCACAGAAACAATAGACATGCTAATGAGGTACAATTTAGTTCGCGTCTTTGATGCGCACCTGAAGGTAAAGTTACGTAAGTAGTGGAAATAAGTTAAGTTCGTATGATAATTATGAGAGTCAGCACATTTGTGAAGTACATAGATTGGTGGTACATAGAGTGGCTCAAGTTGATATTCGTGCAATATAACAATGGCACTCCCCGACCGCCGCGCGCCGCGCTGCCGATCTGGGGATATCTATCCAGCACTGTTTTTAATCTAGCGTGATTTTTCTGCTTGATTCGTCGTTCGTGCGTGAGTCGTGATTTTTCAATCAAGCGGAAACCGCAAAAGTAAGATTTTGTGGAATTTAAATACATTAGCTTACCACACAGATTATAGTACTTTGTTTTGGTATTATATAATGTACATATATAAAAAAAACAAGATTTTACTGCATTGCACACCTCAATAACTAATTATTTGACTACTCATCACTACATAGTATAAAACAAAGTAGCTTTCTCTGTCCTTATGTCTCTGTGTATGTGTGTGTATGTATGTATCTTTAAAACTACGGATTTTATAGAGTGATTGAAGAGGATGGTTTATATGTATAATAACATCCGTTAAATAGTGATTAGGCTGAACCCTTCTCTGTATGAGAGGAGACCAGTGCCCAGCAGTAGGACGATAAAAAGGTTGATGATGATGACGATGATGAAATAGTGAAGAAGTATTGTTATTTTTGAGGTTTCTAATGTGATGTCTTAAAAAATTACATTTTTTCTACTTACATTGCTGTCGCAGGCTACCCTACGAGACATTGTCATTGAAAACTCCGCCGAGGTTTATGTCTATCTCTTATGGATATCCCGCAATAACATTTTTTTGTCATTTACTCTTTACGACTAATACCGGCTAATTTTCGAATCGATTTTAACCAATACACCATTCATCCATATCCAATTTAATACCTTAAATATATTGTTGATTTAATATAGATCTATGTCGCCCTTTAAATTAAATTTTAAATCTGTAATATTTTCGAAGATATTATAGATCTTAAATTGCGGGGCGTTGCGTTTCCGGCACCGACCGACCGCCGCCGGCCGGAGTCTCAGGCCACTGCTCTTTATACAACGTTCACAGTTTTTCTGTCGTGTATTTAGTATCAGCATTGCACCCGTGCGAGTTCGGGGCGGGTGGCTAGTTTATTAATAAAACAAATACCAATAATTCAAAATGTTTCAGTTGTTGTGAGTATTTCGAAGGAATACAAAATTATTTATTATACTTAATTAATAACACATATGTGTTAGCCAGCCGCCGGAAAGAATGTTTGCGGCGCTACCTCCACACTTGTTGGTCAATCATTTCCTATTTATTTTTTGTGTTATTGTACATAATGCGCCGTGTTTACCGAAATTATTTATTTTTGTTCTTTATTGAAACATCCACTTAATAAATACTTGTACCTTCAACAAATTCAACATATCCATGTTAATTTTCTTCTAAATTAAACTGAGTTGGCTTGATTTGATTACTAAAAATGGACGAGGTTTGGGTCTCTCTGCCTCTGCGCACGAATTCGTTGGTGGGGCAAAACAATGCCGGTTCTAGCTGCTTACACATGATAGCTACGTATATACCCCATGGTGCTAGTCATGAATCATTGCTAACATCGTTCTACGACAGAGTGAGTGAATTTATTTTACGTAACCATAATGATAAATTTCTTATACTCGGAGACTTTAATGTCACCCATGCACATTGGTCTTGCAATCATAACTCAAATTACATGAATATACACACTAACAGTGATAAATTAGTCAGCCTCACGGCCGATTTTATGAATTTCTCATCGTTATTACAGTATAATAATCAATTTAACCACAATAATAGACTAATAGATTTAATTTTTAGTAATGAATTGTGCCTCATCTCACTCTGCCAACATCCATTAGTACCACAAGATTTGCATCACAACCCATTAGAAATTGACATAAAATTATATTTCCGTCCCGCACTCAAGCTCCCATCTTAGCTAGAAGACAATTCTATATAGCAAACTATGAATCAATTAAAACTGCCCTTGAGTCTATGCATTGGGAGAATATTTTTTGAAGTATGACCCATGTCGATTCGATGGTTGATTATTTCTATAGTATAATATATAATATAATATAATATTTATTGGTACAAAAATACATTTTCACTTTTCGTTTACATTAAAACTGCATTACAAATAGGTAGGTACAATAGGTTTATCCCTGTCCCCTAAACTAGGCTAGGCCTGTATCTTAGGGGGCAGTGTCCAGTTATAGGGTATGCTATATAATGCAATGAATTATGACCTAGTGACTTTAAAACTATAAACTTTAAAAATATGAGAATGAGATGGTGATGAGTGAGATTGTATGGAGTAAGAGTGAGTGTTTGGTGATTATGTTTAGGAAGTGTTTGTGGTGTAGTGAATTATGGTGGAGTGAGTGTATGTATGTACATGTGTGTGCTTGTGCCAAAAAAGGTAAGATATATGACGTGTAAGAGTATGAGTGGTGAGTATGGGAGAGTGCGTGTACTTTTTATCACTCTCCGTGTGAGTGAGTATGCAGGGATAGGGCTTATTGGTAGATATATAATTGAACTTGTATACACATTGAACATAGACCAGGAAGTCTATAGGTTATTGGGATTATTCCACAAATGTAAGTAAGGACTCCGTGAATGAGTAGTCTTTTTGTATTAGCCATTCCGTCAGTTTATTTTTTAGGTTGTGGGAGTTAAGATCCATTATTTTTAGTTGATTATTAATTTTTCTGTACAAATAGTAACCAAGAATATAGAACTGGTGTCGAGCGAAAGTGGTTCTGTGTTGGGTGCTGGGTAAGACTTGAATGCGTTTGGTCCGGTCCGGGGGTGGAAGGGACTTATGTATCCTCATTATTGTCTTGAATACGAACAACTGCCGTACTGTTAGGACTTTACAGTTGGCATAGAGGTCAGATGTCGGATACCTAAAAGGTTTTTTGGTCATTACTTTTAGGATAGCTCTCTGTGCTCTTTCTATTCTAAGAAACAAGGTTTTAGCTGCTCCACCCCAGGCAGTTATACAGTATCCGAGTATAGATTGACAGAGAGAGCAAAAAATCATTTTCAGCGTGGTACTGTCGGCAGAATCTCTGAGGGACTTAAAAATGTGGATTAGACGCATGGTCCTTGTGGTAAGGGTGTCAATTTGCACGTCCCATCTTAGGCCACAATCGATCTGTACACCCAGGTATCTAACAACGTCTGAGCGGGTTATCGTGGGACAGACACAATGGACTCTGGGGACTGGGCAGGAGTGAGCTCTAAGGGTGAAGTCAGATCCAGGAGCATTACCACGTCTTAACCCGAAAGGAATGTAAGTGGTCTTCGTAAGATTTAACGTTAATAGGTTAGAGTTTAGCCATAACATTACCTTTGACAGTGCATCTTCCGCATGTGCCTTAACCATATCCCATGTTGACCCACGGACTAGAATTGCAGTATCGTCAGCGTAGGCGAAAATATTGCTATTAGGGAGGTTTATATTACACAGATCGTTAACATAGATTTGAAATAGGGTAGGGCCCAGGATGCTACCCTGAGGAACACCGTAGGATATGATTTCTTCATCACTCAGGTAAGTGTCTATCTTGACGCACTGTTTACGGTTCGTAAGATAGCTCTTGAAAATATCTAGGGTAACACCCCGCACGCCTATTAATTCCAGTTTAGCGATGAGGTTGGGTACAGAAACTGTATCAAAGGCCTTTGAAAGGTCTAGAAAGATTCCAAGGCATTTGGTTTTACTGTCCAAGTTTTTCGAGACTGATTTCGTGAGTTCCAGTACAGCATCTTCTGTTGACAGCTTTGGCCTGAAGCCGTATTGGTTGTCGGAGATAATATGGTATTTATCAAGAAAGCGCCTCAGGTGGTTGTTTAGAATCCTTTCCAAAACCTTAGAAAGAGCTGGCAGTACCGAGATAGGTCTGTAATTGGTGACGCAGTTTCTGTCCCCGGCCTTATGTATCGGGTGAATAATAGCTTTTTTAAAAGCATCCGGGAATACACCTGTTCTGAGGCATAGGTTACAAAGAAAGGTTATGGGTGGGACCAAAACATGTCGAGAACATTTCAAAAGCAGAGGCGACAGACCATCCCACCCCACGGCACTCTTGTCGCGTAACTGGAGGATGAGGGACTCAACTTCAGATTCACTAACATCTAGAATAACTAGGGAGTTAATTTGAGAGGATTGGGGACTATTATGGTATGGGAGGGAAAGTCGCGTAATTGACGTGTTTACAGCATGAAGCTGTGAAGTGATTTTCTCTGCTAGTTCACTACCTATGGAATTAAAGAAGTGACACACTTGGTTAATTGAAGAAATGGGATCACCTTTCAATTTTAACAACTCGGTGGGACTTGTCTGCGGTTTACGTCTGTTTGTAATAGCGTTAATTGTTTTCCATAGTTTACGGGGACAGTTTTTGGCTGCTTTTAACTCATCTGCTTCATATGCGGTTTTTAGTTTCCTAAGTAAATTGTTGCAAAAGTTGCGGTATCGAGTATAGGTAGTTTTGAGGATTATATTATCCGGACTATTTTTGACAGTTATATGCATTCTATCTCGATTTCGTATGCATTTTAACAATCCTGGGGTGACCCAGGGTTTTATAACACGTTTTTTCCTGGGGACATTTACTTGAGTGGAATGCTTAGCGACGACCGAAGTAACAGTGTCAATGAATATGGTAGTGGATGTGTTGACGTCGTCAGTGCTATACATTCCGGAAAAGTCAGCATTTTCGAGATCAACAATTATGCCTGCGTAATTTAGACGAGTGACACTGCGGGATGGTTTAAGAGGTGTGTTGAAGTTAGTAATATTCAAAAGAGTAGGCTTGTGATCTGTGATGTGCGATTCCAGGATGAGAGAGGTAGATGGTAAGTTAGACTTCAGGAGGATGTGGTCCAAACATCGATCCAATCTAGTAGGGATGAGGTGAGTAGGCAGAAGTCCATGAGAGGCATTTAGTGATAGGTATTCGAGCGTTCTGTCATTTCTGTTGGTCGGACTTAAATCCAAATTCATATCACCCATAAGAGCAATGCTGGAGTACCGAGAGATACTATTATAAAGACAGTCCAGACTAGCTACAAAGGAGTTAAAGTTAGACTTAGAATTAAGTGATGGTGAACGATACAGAGCGACTACTGCTAATTCATTATTACCTATCTCACAGACCAGGCAATTACCTCCTTCAAACCCTGGCTCACGCACAGCACATTGCAAACCCAATCTGGTGTACATAATAATTCCGTCATTTTGATTGCAGTTAGAGACGGTAGAGTAAGATTGAAATCCATCCAGGACAGGCAAACAGGTAGCCTTACTTAGCCAGCATTCAGTGAGAATCACAACATCATACGTGATTTTTGTCTGCTTTATTAAAAGCTGGATATGGTCAAAATTTTTGTTAATACTACGGATATTAACATGTAGTATATTAAAATTTCCAAGATTTGATGGGACAACAAATCGAGAACAGTCCTCTGGTAGGCAGTTGAGTGAAGTACCAATACACGGAGATGCATCAATTTCATGTATAATGTCATTTATGGTCGCCATTTATTATAATTTATACAACACAAGACAGGCCAATAAAACGAAAGACTCTGAGATGGGAACAAAGGAACCGGATTTGGAGCCTTATAAAACCTGCATAGGACTTGAGGTGTGTATGTTATGATGTGTATTGAGAGAAGTATATGTTTGTTGCTGAGTGGTGGAGTGTGGATATGTTCATCATAGAATCCAATATTTAAGTTTAGTGTTGAATGAATAGTGTATAGAAAAAGGACCAGTATGTTACGCATAACAGGGTAAAAAGGATGATATAAAATATATAGTCATTTAGTTTCAAGATCTTGAAGAGACTGATCAGAAGTAATCAGGATATGCTTATCACCCTCCAGCTTCCTCAGGAAAATGTTCCCATTGGAAACCCAGCAGAACTTGTAGGCGTGCTTTGATGCAAATTCCCGAGCTTGATGGTAGAGTTTTCTTGCACTCAAAGGCAGCTGCTCGGCGATATAAATAGGTTTTGGATTGCCAGGCATACCTACGTGAGAGGTGTTAAGTTTCTGGTCTTTGGACCTGCCCTTATTGAATGATCGCACAGCCGATATGACAGATTGTTTAGCACTTACCGCCACAAATTCGGCAATTATTGGGCGCGGGGAGTTGGTATTAGAGGGTTTTCCGGGTAGACGGTACACGTCTCTAATACTGAGGTTACTCACAGCTGTTCCTAAAGTTTCGCAGATTTTGGTCACTGTCCTTGTGAGACTGGCACATGTTTCGGATTCAGCAATAGGCACATTACGGATTTCGATGCCAGATAAACGTGATTTAAGCTGTTGGTCAATAATTCTTTTTTCTAGCAGGTGTATTTGCTTTTGCTGTGCATCTCGTGTTTTTTTTTAGAACTTCTATCTCAGACTTCATATCTTCAAATTTAAGGTTGAGGAAATTCATGGATTGAATAATCTCTTCGTTGGATTTTTGAATTGCGGTGTTAGCTGCCTGAATGGATAAGTTTTGAGATTTTATTTCTGCAACGTCGGCTATAAGTTTAGTCATTAGAGCAGTCTGTTCAGCTAATGATTTAGAAATGCAGGGGTCTTGACCATAATCTTGGGAGGAATGGTGACTGGAACCGCCTTGCGGAGAGCTAGCTTTGCGCGGGCGTTTATTACGAGAGATGTTTACAAATCCGCTCATGGATATGGCGGAGTTTATGTCAGGCTCTGATTGCGTATGAACTTGACTCAGACTTCCTGATGAGGTTTTGGGTGGAGTACGCGCAATACTCGCCATAATGGCCAATTCAGTAGCACGGGACAATCAATAAGTTTTGAGTTGAGAGGGCTAGCAGTAGCGACGTAGCCAATGGGAGACTCGCAGCAGTACGCGCGTAGGCGCGTAGTTCGGAGCAGTTGGAGGAGTCGCCTTAGCAGCAATTTGGTAGGGATGCAAGTTTTTGCTATGAATACATTTATAGGCGCTATTCACTTTCGCACGCGATTAGTGACAGGTAACAAAACTCGGGGTGAGGGTAGATAAATATTGCACTCACAAATCTTTCCACTTTCTTTACAGTTTATCGTTAATATTTACACTAGAGATACACACAGATACACAGATCAGAGTTGTGGCTTTAAATTGGTATATCAACCACTTCAATGCGCAAGTATTTAACTGGTAAACTATTTTTTTAACTGGACAAAATAATTATACGTCTGTTCGCAACTACACTTTTTGACAGCTATAGTGTTCTCGAAAATATTGTGGACGAATTTGTGCCAACCTGCAATTTAAATTTTAGAGAAAAGTATCCACCTTGGTATACAAAACCACTTATTAAATTATCTAAAGAGAAAAGCAAGTTTCACCATAAATGGAAAGCTTACGGCAACCTTCAGGATTACCATACGTTCTCGTTACTGCGGAGTAGATTTAAAAAAATGTCTAAAGATTGCTATCGTAATTTTATTAAGTATTCTGAAGACAATATAAAGAAATACCCTAATTCCTTTTGGTCATTTGTCAAATCAAAAAATGCATATAATACCATACCTGAAAAGATGATGTACAAAGGTCAGATTCTCTCTACTGGTGAGGAGATTTGTGATGCCTTTAATCATTATTTTAATTCAGTTTTTGTTTCAGTCACCTCTCAATCCTACCCTCACAGCTGTAACTCATCTTCAACTGTAGATATAGGCACAATCAACCTCACTTTTAAACAAGTATTAAAAGAATTAAAAAATGTCAATACGAAAAAAGGTGCGGGATCCGATGACATTCACCCAATTTTCATATCTAGGTGCGCTGAGGTTCTTGCAAGACCAATAACCATTATATTTCGTACATCTATTAAAACTGGAGTATTTCCTACAAAATGGAAACAATCAATTATAACCCCTATACCCAAAAACAATAAAAAAGATATTGTAACAGAATACAGACCAATTTCAAAATTATGTGTTCTTGGAAAAATATTAGAAAAAATAGTAACATCTCAGGTTTCACTCGCTCTTCGTAATCACATTTCTCAGCGCCAGCACGATTTCATCAAACATCGTAGCGTGGATAGTAATATGTTGGATTTTTCGGAATTTCTAGTGCAAGCCATGGATAAAAATCAACAAGTCGATGTCGTGTACACTGACTCTTCGAAGGCATTCGATAAAATTAATCACGATATGCTTATTGAAAAATTAGCGATTGCCGGAGTACATGGAAACTTACTGCGATGGATCCAATCTTATATAAAAAATCGAAGTCAGGCGGTCTGTGTTAAAGGTTACTCATCTCAATTCCTCCCTGTTCCCTCTGGAGTTCCTCAAGGTTCCCACATTGGACCATTGCTCTTTAACCTTTACATTAATGACATAGGATCTATATTTGATCATAGTAACCATTTACTTTACGCTGACGACACAAAAATATTCAGAGTGGTTGAATGGCTCGCAGATTGCGCTAAACTACAAAGCGATTTATTAAACTTGCATAACTACTGTACAACAAACCAACTCTATCTCAACATAGATAAATGTTTCATAATGTCATATACCCGGAAAACTCACCCTCTCAATTTCGACTACACCATAAATGGCTCAATCCTTAAAATAGTTTTCACCATTCGGGACCTAGGTCTCGTTATGGACTCCAAATTAACATTTACCAATCACATCGATCACATCGTCGGCTCCGCTTTTCGCAGCCTTGGTTTTATTTTGAGAATCAGTAAACCTTTCAAAAATATTACGACTTTAAACATTTTTTATTTTTCTTTTGTCCGCTCTATTTTAGACTTTTGTAGCACTGTGTGGAGTCCATGTTTTAAAGTACACATCGATAGAATAGAAAAGATACAAAAAAAGTTTTTAAAATCACTAAATTATCGGAATAATATTTATGAGACCGAATACGAAGATGCATTGCGTAGGCATAAACTGATAAGCCTTCGCAACAGACGTGATACATTCGACATTATTCAGTTGTTAAAAATTTTGACCTCGTTAACCGATTCACCATCATTACTTGGTAAAACATCCCTAAAAGCACATGCTCGTCTACCCGTACGCCCCTCACGTATTAAACCACTTTTCGTTCCTCCTCGACTAACTAAAACATACACTCGTAACTCATTCTTATACCGTTCCACTAACAACTATAATAGAGAATTTACAGACATAGATCTTTTTAACATTTCTCTTAATAACCTAAAATTAAAGCTAAAAACTAAATGTTTTACCTAATCAAAACTTATCTTTTTGCCAGTTTACGTCCTTTCTAACTAATAAGTATATGTTTCACTGAAGTCATTTTTTGATGCAAAAATGTTATGTACCCAAACATATTTAAGTCTAACCGTCGTCTTTCCTTATAAGAAGTTTTGCATTATTTTAACATTTATATAACATTGTCGGCACTATAGGTCTATTAAAAGAAACCAATTGTATTTATAACTAATTGTTTGTATATGACTGTTTGATGCCAAAATAAAATAAATAAAAATAAAAATTCTGACTACTGGATCCGGCAGTTCATAAAACTTTGCCGTTGTATCTTTTTCTTCCACACCTCTCTATTAGACGTCATCTCCTCAGGAATTCCACCCATCGTTTCTGTGTTACCTCCCTACTCTCATAGCCACCGACATTCATCACTGTACATTCTTATTTCTTAGCGGCTTATTTATAAACTATTTATTTTTTAGCGACATACTTCTGAGCGCTTATTCCAATTTGTTGAGTAATGGCCCATTAAGTTATTCCATTGCTTAATATTTACTTAATTACCTAATTATTTATTCCATCATATCATTTCGGCTTGCTTTGCTTGTCAAGGAGTCTCCCTTTAGGCAAAGGAAAGCCTGTAGTGAAGGATCGGCTCGGCCGCGCGCCCTACGTACGTACTGATCAACTGTGTCGTCAACATCACGGCTGATCTTTCTTGATGCTCTCGGACTAACTAATAGAAGGCATTAATTATTTATTTCTGTTTCTAGAAACATAGATAGATCGGAGATACAAGCTCTGCTGGCGTGGAAACTGGCAGCACAATTTAGGTCATTTCTTGTTATAGAATCGAACCTAGTACGCGCCAGTAAACTCAGTAATCGTGCGTATTGCTCGAACTGCGACTGACTGCGTTTAATAGGAAACCTGTGACGTTGCAAAATACTAAATATCTAAACTTCCTCGTTTCAAGTTTTACTACCAAATTAATTGAATTGCTTTAAATTTCGCAGTCTTTAACTACTACGGACAAGACAAAAATGTGAAAAGCTTAATTTCCTGGTGTTCGTAATGTTCAGCGTCGTAGTGCAACACGTTATTACTATACTCCGTTCGCAATAGCTATACACAAAATTGATTCATAAAAGCAGGGACACCGAATGAATTACCCAAAACTTTTTTTTTTGCCGTTGATGTCGAGGCCAAGTCCTTTCCAGTCTAGGAGCTTAAAGACATCTTCCAACGCAGCAGTGAACAATTTGAGAGATATGACATCTACTTGTCTCACTCCACTCTGGAGTTGAATCGGTTTCGAGTCCTGATCCTGGAGACGGACTGACATGGTGGCGTTTTTGTACAAACACTTTGTTGATGTCTTCAAGCTCATGGACTGGAAAGGACTTGGCATTAACATCAACGGCGAGTACATCACTAATCTCCGTTTCGCAGATGATATCGTGGTCATGGCGGAGACCCTGGAAGATTTGAGCTAAATGCTCAATGACCTCAGCAGAGCTTCCCAACAAGTAGGTTTAAGGATGAACATGGCTAAGACGAAGATCATGTCGAACTCTCATATCGCACCCACTCCAATTCTAGTTGGTTGCTCTGCACTCAAATTTGTTGACGATTACATATGCCTGGGACTAACAGTCCAACTGGGTAGGTCCAACTTTGAGAAAGAGGTGTCTCGTTGAATCCAGCTCGACTGGGCAGTGTTCAGGAAGCTATGCTCATGTGCCACGCCTTAGGCGTTTCGCCTTTAAGAATGACGGAATTAAATAACTTCTGAAGCGCTTTAAGAACCGGTTTGCGGTTTGGAAAGCGGGTTCAAAAGCTCAGCCGTAATTCCGTCATCTCCAGCCGCCGTCTTCCTTTAGCTGACGGGTGGGACCAGAGATCTTCTTGTGTCCTTTTGAACGGAGGGTTTTGTAAAACTTGGAACCTTCAGTTTGGAGAGTTTCCACAAACCTGTTGTTATAGTCGTCCACATCTATGCATTCACCGAGGCATTCGAAGCGATTTTGCAGTTCGATCTGAAAGCTTTCGGGGTTTTGGAGTTGGGTTAACGCTGGACGGAGCGTAGACTTCATAAGTCGAGAGCGTTCGAGCCTAATGTGGTTCAAGATGCCTCTAACAATACGGTGATCACTTCCGGTTTTAACCGCATGGATCACGGAGACATCGTTGAAAACTTGCTTTCTCGTTGACATTATGAAGTCTATCTCGTTTTTGGTCTTCTAACTATCGGGGCTAATCCAGGTATAGCAGTTGGTTATGATAAAATCAGCATCAATCTTAACTGTCACAAAGCATAATATACATATACCTATTGTACTTTTATTACCAAGTGTAGATAGGTACATCTACGTTAAGAATATTTTGTTTATCTTCTGTCTAATGCTGCCGCGAATGGAATATAGCATTTAATTACTGCGCTAAAGCAGCACCGTGCAGTAGTGTGCAGAAGTGTGCAGGAGTGTGTAGTGTGATATGAGTGCACATTAAGACTTTAGTGCAAAAATGCGTGTAAATCTGCTCGAAATGAACGCGATCGATTTGACTATAGCTTTTATGCGTTCATCAGTGAAATGTGATCAGGACCCCTTTAGCAGGTAAACTTCAACATTAGGTACTTTTATTGCAGGAAGATACAGCACAAGCCGACGCTCGGAGTCGAGTATTCAGTGTATGTACAGACATTGCGACACAAGCCGCAAAGATCGAGCACGTGCGTAAAATGATAACCGCTGATAAACGAATTTTAATTTTCTTACTGAAGCTTTGTATTTTTAGTATATTTTCACCTGGAAGGTATGTGTGCTGGAACGATTGCTGTCTATCTACAAAACTGAACACAAGGCATCAGGCACAATATTGTGTAATGGTCGAAGTATCAGCTCCGGATGTTTGTTGTGCTGCCCGCGAGGCCGCGAATCCGCGACACTCGCAGTAGGACGCGCGGCGCGTGGCGGCGGCGAACGGCGCTCCGCCAGTCGCCGAGCGAGCTCCGCGCGCGCTGACCGTCCCGCGCCCGACGCCCGGCGGACCGCGCCGTGCACCGTGCTACCGACTCTAATCGCTTATCGCGCTCCGACACGCTCAGTCGAGACGCCAACGCTACGACTATTTTCAGGAGTTTCAAAAAGTTTGGGAGTTATATTCGGTATGTACGAGTAGTATTTTGTTAGTCGTAAAATACTTTATAGTAAGCTTTCGCAGAACTTGTGCTCGTTCGCGGGTAATCACAAAATAAATAATCGTGCTGCGGTTAATATCGTAAATAAAAGCGGTATTTCAGTCACTCCGTCGGATTCCATATAAAAATAGATATCATTTTGTATAAACTGTACCTACGTGGTCGTGTAAATAAGTTTACGGTGGAAACTGTGTTACAAGTGTGCGCCGTGCAGTGTGCGGTCACTACGGAAGGAGTTCTGTTTGGAAGTTCTTGGAAGGGTTTGTATTCAATTTCGAGACATTACCTACTTGACTCATTCTAAATAGAAAGTTTCATAAATAAATTTTCTACACATTAAGCCTATTTCTCCATTAGAGTGTACTAGGAATGTGTCGCTGATGGCTGCTACAGATCAGTTAATTTCCTACTGAAGTAGGTAGCACGTGAAACACATTGAGTTTCAATACACACTTATATTAGTTACCTATACCTATGATAGTTATCGAGGACAATGGCGGCCGGTCATAATGGTTTTACGAGTCCGCGACGGGCGTCGAGTTCTCGGCGTATCGCTCGTGACATCGCTCGGTATCCTATAATTATTTAAAATACAATTAATCTTCATTGGGTCACAGTTAAATTCATCGTTATATTATATAGTATCGTCTGTGCGCGCTGATCGGTGCTTACCTGTTAATTTCCAAAATGTGTGTGTTTCCGACGGCGCACACCTACTGCCCCCCAATTATTTTAGTGACCACTTCACGAGCGACAGCTTCACGCGCTACAACTCCGAGCTCATGCGCTACAACTCCGAGCTCATGCGCTACAACTCCGAGCTCATGCGCTACAACTCCGAGCTCATGCGCTACAACTCCGAGCTCGTAAAAGCCACATTTCCGGCACCATTTTCACATAACAGGCCATTTAGGATACTAATCCGAATACGTTAAAGAAATGTCCCGCGGCCTTCGAATATTATCTCCACTGTGTTGTGACTAGAGCATCAGCTGGTCTCTCGGCGCACAGCACACGTACATCAGGTGGTCTCTCGGCGCACAGCACACGTACATCAGCTGGTCTCTCGGCGCACAGCACACGTACATCAGCTGGTCTCTCGGCGCACGGCACACGTACATCAGTTGGTCTCTCGGCGCACAGCACACGTACATCAGCTGGTCTCTCGGCGCACAGCACACGTACATCAGGTGGTCTCTCGGCGCACAGCACACGTACATCAGCTGGTCTCTCGGCGCACAGCACACGTACATCAGCTGGTCTCTCGGCGCACAGCACACGTACATCAGCTGGTCTCTCGGCGCACAGCACACGTACATCAGCTGGTCTCTCGGCGCACGGCACACGTACATCAGCTGGTCTCTCGGCGCACAGCACACGTACATCAGCTGGTCTCTCGGCGCACGGCACACGTACATCAGCTGGTCTCTCGGCGCACAGCACACGTACATCAGCTGGTCTCTCGGCGCACGGCACACGTACATCAGCTGGTCTCTCGGCGCACTGCACACGTACCACCTTATTAACCTAAGCAGCTTTACTTGATTGATTTATTAAAAAGAGAAAATTTAGTTCCATGTAAATTAATCTGTGGTGTCGTTTAGTTGCATCGATTGTAAAAGAGATAGGTAGCAGGCCATGGGGGCTCCCCTCGCAAGGGGTACCAACACACGGCTGACGCATTCGGCACATGGGACAGTGGCCGCGAGATCTTCAGCCAACTGTGCTGAGCACGTCCAACTGGTGGGAGTTATCATCAATGTACTGATAATGCCTCTGTCACCGCATCTATTTCTGGA
The DNA here is from genome assembly GCA_017933935.1 of Sesamia nonagrioides. NCBI lineage: Eukaryota > Metazoa > Arthropoda > Insecta > Lepidoptera > Noctuidae > Sesamia > Sesamia nonagrioides. The sequence goes on from JADWQK010001862.1 coordinate 50,236, forward strand.
GATAAAAGAGAAATTGATTATTCCCGCAGTGAAATCTCAATGAAATTGCATCTTTTATTATTCCATCTATTATGAAATTGCAATTCTAAATTATTGAAGTACCTATATTGGAATTGCAATATAAGCCAGCCAAGTAACCTGTCTTTTAACCACAATAACCTGCGCCTCAACTTTATCTCCGATGCCTGGAGCAAGCCCTTGGTTCCCGAACGGAAGTAGATTAAACTCTGATACACTTGTTATATATATAGCGCCAACCCGCCTGCCTACTATAGCGCCGACCCGCCTGCCTACTATAGCGCCGACCCGCCTGCCTACTAAATAATTTTCCTAACAAATCCTTTGTCTCAAAAAATACAGTTTTAAATCATCAATGAACAGGACACAAATATTTACTCTCTCATACATATTTATATAAGCGGACATATATTGTGTTTCAGCAACACTTCCAACAACCGACTTCCAAAAACCACTACAAAGTGAAAAATAACTAATTTTGGAAGTCGGTGTCTTTGGTTTTGTATATTCATTTTTGACACCGACTTCCTAAATTAGTTATTTTTCACTATGTAGTGGTTTATGGAAGTCGGTTGTTTTTTTGTAAAAAAGTTTTTATTTTACACTTTTTAGTTGTTAAAAGTACTAGTATTCAGTTGCATGCGGTCAGACTGGAAGCTGACGCAAATACAGTTGGGAAACGACGTAATTTTGTTTACTTTAATTTTTACCAGTAAGTACCAATTCCCTCAACTGCCTATGGTCTTCATCATCAAATTTACTGCAGACCATTATTTTAACCCAATGGGTGCAAAAGTCTCATCAATATAAATGAATTGAGATTTGCCACTTATGAATAAATCCATTTATGAAAAATGTCACGTCAATTTATTTAACTGGTGGAAAACTACAGCCGAAGCCACAATGATAGAAGCTGGTAAGGAAGAGGCTTCTATAGCTCTCGAAAGTGGCAATGTAAGTCCATCAGGTATACCAACTATAGCCGTAACAGCTGATGCTGCTTGGGGAAAACGTTCATATAAAACAAATTTTTCTTCCGCAGCAGGCGTTGGAGCTATAATAGGGGTGAAAAGTGGCAAATTATTACATGTTGGTATTAAAAATAAATACTGTGTTACATGTTCCCGTGCAGCTAATAAAAATATTACACCCCTGAAACACCGGTGTAATAAAAATCATACTGGCTCTTCCACTAGTATGGAGAAATCAATAATCGTTGAGGGATTTAGAGAATCTGTGAAAACACATAATTTAGTGTATGCAAAACTTATTGCTGATGGTGACTCAAGTGTGTTTAAAAACATATTGGAAAGCAGGCCATATTCAAACGTTACGGTTGAAAAAGTGGAGTGTTCCAATCACTTAATGCGCAATTATAATGGGAAAAATTTAAGTTTGATGAAAGATACGTCCATCCCATTAAACGAACGCAAGCTACTATATTCTGATTGAGTGAACCGATTACGCATTGCTGTGAAAGCAGCAGTGCAGCAGATTCCGAGGAACTCAAAATGTTCCATTTACTGAGCAAATCAAAAACTTACAAAAAGACATTATCAACAGCCCACAACATATTTATGGAGACCATTCACAATGTGAAAACTATTACTGCACAGACGAAAAACCAACTTTTGCCTATTGCCCGAAATTGTCGATCCAAGAAAATCTCGTTCAATGCCTCTACGAGACACTTCATTTTAAAATAATAGGAGGCTAATGCCGGCAGCTAGGTCCTGAAGTTCATCTAAGAGATTTCTTTAAGGTATTCTTACGGTTGCTTTAAAATTCTTTGATAGATAATATTTTAAACATGTTTTTGTTTTATATATCGTTTACCTAAATACTGAAAATCTGTCTAACTGGAGGTATCTATCGTAATCCTAAATGCTGCATCCGGTTAGACTGGAAGCCGGTCCGAACATAGTTGGTAAAAAGGCTAGGCAGATGATTATGATATTGTATATGTAGGTACTTACACTACACTTTAATATTAGTATCCATAAACTAATTATTTAGTTATTGCAAAAACTCAAAAGGAAAATTAATTTATTTATATATACTTACTAGAGTAGGTAGGACATAGATATCGACGCTTGAAAGGCAATCATATCTTCTTCTTCTTCTTCGGCCTATAGATGTCCACTGCTGTACAAAGGCCTCCCCTAAGGCTTTCCACTGACCGGTCTTGTGTTGCCCGCATCCATCGGCTTCCCGCGACCTTCACCAGGTCATCGGTCCACCTTGTTGGGGGCCTCCCTACGCTGCGTCTTCCAGTACGTGGCCGCCACTCCAGAACCTTACTGCCCCATCGGCCATCGGTTCTACGAGCAATGTGCCCTGCCCACTGCCACTTAAGTTTAGCGACTCGCAGAGCTATGTCGGTGACTTTGGTTCTTCTGCGGATCTCCTCATTTCTGATTCGATCACGCACAGAAACTCCTAGCGCTCTTTTCATTGCCCTTTGTGTGACTCTGAGCCTTCGTATGAGGCCCATTGTGAGCGACCACGTTTCAGTTCCGTAAGTCATCACTGGCAACACACACTGGTCAAAGACTTTAGTCTTGAGACACTGTGGTATCTTGGACGACGAGAAGATGTAGCGTAGCTTCCCGAACGCTGCCCAACCGAGCTGGATTCACCGAGACACCTCTTTCTCGAAGTTGGACCTACCTAGTTGGACTGTTTGTCCCAGGTATACATACTCGTCAACAACTTCGAGTGCAGAGCAACCAACTACAATTGGAGTGGGTGCGACATGAGAGTTCGACATGATCTTCGTCTTATCCATGTTCATTTTTAGACCCACTTGTTGGGAAGCTCTGCTGAGGTCATTGAGCATTTTGCCCAAGTCTTCCAGGGTCTCAGCCATGACCACGATATCATCTGCGAAACGGAGATTAGTGATGTACTCGCCGTTGATGTTGATGCCAAGTCCTTTCCAGTCCAAGAGCTTGAAGACATCTTCCAACGCAGCAGTGAACAATTTAGGAGATATGACATCTCCTTGTCTCACTCCACGCTGCAGTTGGATCGGTTTCGAGTCCTGATCCTGGAGACGGACTGACATGGTGGCGTTTTTGTACAAACACTTTATCACCTCAATGCATCGATGGTCAATTTGGCACCGCTGGAGATACTGTAGCACCGCCCAAGTCTCAATCGAATCGAAGGCCTTCTCATAGTCCACAAACGCCAGCATAGTGGTTTGTTATACTCCTCGGACTTCTGTATAACTTGCCGCAGCGTATGAATGTGGTCTATGGTGCTAAAGCCTTTTCGGAAGCCTGCTTGTTCGGAAGGCTGGAAGTCGTCGAACCTGCGAGCGAGACGATTCGTGGTGACCCTAGAAATCATATCTAAGCGACAAAAGTTCGTAAATTGAGTTATATACACCATTCGAACCGCCAGATTTTTCTGCGTCGTTTGGTGTATAATTGTATATAACTCAATTTACGAATTTTTGTCGCTTAGATATGATTGCCTTTCAAGCGACGATATATTATCGCGTAATAATTATATTAACCCTAAAATTTTGTTAATAGATTTCTAAATGTGAGGAATATTAAATTAAACTGATTACTTATTCTAATATTTCATTTTACCGTATATGTTTTTATTTCTTAAATTGCCTATGTAATAAACTATCATTACACCATATTTTTTTAATGTCAAAATGTATCAATATTCATCTAAATTGTGATAAATATACAATGTGCACTCGTTTCCGACTATTCACAAATCATACTTTATATAATTTAGAATAATATCTTCTAAAGGATCAAAAATGTTTAAGCGTTCACTAAGCTCGATATTTACGCGCGTGTGCGTCTAGCTGCTAGAACGATGCACACAAAGATAACATTGCAACGATTTTACCTAAACTGTAGCGAGAGAATTTTGTGCACGGACTCTTAAAATCTTTTAAAACAATTGCTTTAAATATCGACACAAAGTTCGTTAGGCACTGCGCAGGATGGCGTCCTCAGTGACTTCGTTTTATGACGAATTTAGATGGAAACTCCTGGAAACTTTCAATAATTATTAAAATTGAATGACGCCATAATTCAGCGTTCGGTTCCACGTCACGAACAGAGGTTTCTTTAAAAATCTATTATGAAAACAGATTTAGTGAGTTTAACGTTTGTTCTCGACGGTAGTGATGACGGCTCCGATGGTCAGTAATATGTGTCTGTTTTGTAAAATGTGTCTGTTTTGACGATAACGTACAGGCCTTAATTAGTAACACGTGGACAGTCATAATATCGTAATAATGATCTCGTGTTTCTGTAGTGTGGCTGGAAATGGAATGCAGCTACATACTGTCGCTTCGCTACTTGGCTTTGAAGTAGCGAGACTAAGCGCAATAGCTTGGAACAGTACTAGTCTATAGCTAAATCAAATCGATTCAATCAAATTGGTTCGCCAACATGAGTTTGTTATAAGAGTCCTCGATGCTCCCGTGACCCGTCACAAGAACATGCAAAACATGTTATTATTTAATTTGCAATTTAGTTTACAGATATTGGCGACGATCTTGTTCACTAACATTTAATTATGTAAGAGTACAGAAGTTATATTACACATTTTTTTTTTACAAATATGTACATTTTTACTAAAGATAGGTCAGGCGCCTAATTTGCAACAATCAATGCTCCGAGACTAGACTAAATAACTGACCGACACTGTTTAGAATGCAAGCACTCACCACATCCACGCAAAACTTCTATCGCTCAGTATTATGCCGTGACCCTGTGCAATACTGAGCCCCTGAGGTATGATGAAACATGTTCAGTGTCCGTAATATTGTCCACTGAGAGGTATTCGTTAACATTTCCCTGAACGTTGAACATGATTTGTTTACATTAGTCGGCGCCAAAATTGCCCTTTCGCATATCCATTCTCGGTTGGCCATATTTGTTTGAAGATCCGGATAGAATTATTTAATAGGTCATCTGAGCTATCCACAACTTGACAGAACTCACTCTAATCATGCCGTTACTGTGGTACATGTTATATGTAGTTGGCATGCGATCTGCTCTGATTTTTAAAAGAGTAGTTGCATAATGCACATACCCGGCTTGAGAATAGTGTTGAATTTGCGCTCGCATATTCGTGGTGAGACAATACTTTTTCTCGTGAACCCATAATGCAGATGCTTTCAAAGAGGCATTTATTTCATCTGCCGGCGGCATACCCCTAGTAATCACCAGAAGGCCTGCTAAAGTCACCAGCTAAAAGTACCACCGTCCCTCCCATGATATCTTGGTTGCCTTTGATGTCCCCCATTGTGCGATCTAGTGCTTCAATTGCCCTTTTGTGGAATATCATCACATTCATCCCAAACTAACAACTTACACTGCTGTAACATTCTTCCGCGCTCACTGCTTTTACTAATATTGCATTTCCTCATGAGCTAAGTTCAATGGTAACTGAGTGCATGTTCGTCCCGTTCCGAAAAAAATTAAAAAGAGCTGAATTGATATAAACTAAGCGCCTGTTAAAATAATGGAAGCAAAATGTACGTCTGCGTTAGCTCCCGTTTTCGCAACATTTTCTGTTACTGCTCTGCTCCTATTGGCATAGCGGGATGTTATATAGCCTAAAGCTTTCCTGTTTGTTTGTTTGTTCGCGCTAATCTCAAGAACTACAGGTCCGATTTGAAAAATTCTAGTTTATTAGTATAGATTATATTTTTACCTGATGACTAGTGAGTTTATGTTCTATTCTGAATTAATTGGGCCAAATTCTCCATAATAATGTAACGAACGTCAGTCGCTAATATCTTCTACCATTTACCACCGAAAATACGGTCGTCAGGCGGTAGGCTCACTTTAACCGATTATTGGCACTTCATCGGACACCAGTGTGTCCACACCACATTTGCCCAAGTGTGTTAGTTAGGAGGCTCACCTTTAGCGATAGTTCCCACGTTATCGAACACCAGTGGACCACGCCATACCACATGGGCCCCAGCCCGCACCGCGCTCTGTCGAGTACCAATCTGTCGAAGAGCCTTCCGAACAGCCCTCACCACATATTACCAATTCCGTTGATGACAGTGACTGTCGAATGCTCACAACATCGTGTGAGTAACCCCATGGTGACGGCGGTGCATACCCGCTCACAACATCGTGTGAGTAATCCCATGGTGACGGCGGTGCATACCCGCTCACAACATCGTGTGAGTAACCCCATGGTGACGGCGGTGCATACCCGCTCACAACATCGTGTGAGTAACCCCATGGTGACGGCGGTGCATACCCGCTCACAACATCGTGTGAGTAACCCCATGGTGACGGCGGTGCATACCCGCTCACAACATCGTGTGAGTAACCCCATGGTGACGGCGGTGCATACCCGCTCACAACGATTAGCTGGATCACTGTATCGATCTTAGGCGTACATACTAGGGCGTGTATTTCTTAATGACATCAAATTGCTTACGAAAAAGTTTTCTTTTAATTCTGCTATGCGTGGTGTATTGCTAACGCACTGTAGTTAACGTAATACGATGTCCACTAAATAAACTTGTCTAAAAGTTTATTTCGTTGACATCGCGTTACGTTAAGTACAGTTGATCATGTTAACGTAATACGATGTCCACTAAATAAAGTTCTCTAAAAGTTTATTTCGTTGACATCGCGTTACGTTAAGTACAGTTGATCATGTTAACGTAATACGATGTCCACTAAATAAAGTTGTCTAAAAGTTTATTTCGTTGACATCGCGTTACGTTAAGTACAGTTGATCATGTTAACGTAATACGATGTCCACTAAATAAACTTCTCTAAAAGTTTATTTCGTTGACATCGTGTTACGTTAAGTACAGTTGATCATGTTAACGTAATACGATGTCCACTAAATAAACTTGTCTAAAAGTTTATTTCGTTGACATCGCGTTACGTTAAGTACAGTTGATCATGTTAACGTAATACGATGTCCACTAAATAAACTTGTCTAAAAGTTTATTTCGTTGACATCGCGTTACGTTAAGTACAGTTGATCATGTTAACGTAATACGATGTCCACTAAATAAACTTGTCTAAAAGTTTATTTCGTTGACATCGTGTTACGTTAAGTACAGTTGATCGTGCTCTCGTAGTTTTGATTTGTTTGAAAAAGCAAAGTAGTATGTATTAATCGATAGCGGGAGTTCGTCCCCCACGTGGACCAAGAGAATGAGATCTGATGAACAAAGTAGTATGTATTAATCGATAGCGCGAGTTCGTCCCCCACGTGGACCAAGAGGATGAGATCTGATGAACAAAGTAGTATGTATTAATCGATAGCGCGAGTTCATCCCCCACGTGGACCAAGAGGATGAGATCTGATGAACAAAGTAGTATGTATTAATCGATAGCGCGAGTTCATCCCCCACGTGGACTAAGAGGATGAGATCTGATGAACAAAGTAGTATGCATTAATCGATAGCGCGAGTTCGTCCCCCACGTGGACCAAGAGGATGAGATCTGATGAACAAAGTAGTATGCATTAATCGATAGCGCGAGTTCGTCCCCCACGTGGACCAAGAGGATGAGATCTGATGAACAAAGTAGTATGCATTAATCGATAGCGCGAGTTCGTCCCCCACGTGGACCAAGAGGATGAGATCTGATGAACAAAGTCATTATTCACTCAATTTTTATGACATGTATTGCTTCGAAGAGGTGATATCAGAAAAAAAGCACAGCTCATAGAAACACCAGAAGGTAAAAATACAGTTTTAAGAGAAATGGATCTTTTCTTAAGTCATCATCTCAGCGTTAATCCCAGTCACATCCGAAGCCTGAACAAAATTGCAGCAAAATATTTGTCGGCGCCAAGAAGGAAAGTTTATTCAGGGCGCCTTTTCTCAGAAGCTGGTTTCTCTGAAATGGTCTGCGAGAAGAAAAAAAAAGTACTTTATAAAAATGCAGAAAAAATAGTCGATTTGCACAACAACCTTCCCCTTTTAAATTCAATTAAAGAAATCTTGATTTTTTAACGTAGAACACGATTATTGCCATGCCACGTGGCATGGATTGTTGTGGTGGCCTAGTGGTTAAAACACCAGCTTCTCAAGTATGAGTGTGCGGGTTCGATTCCAGGTCAGGCAAGTACCAATGTAACTTTTCTAAAGTTAAATGTACTTTTTAAGTATATCTTGGACACCAATGACTGAAGGTGAATGAAAACATCTTGAGGAAACCTGGACTTTAAGTCTGAAATCGCCAACCCGCATTGAGCAAGCGTGGTGATAACGCTCAATCCTTCTCTGTATGAGAGGAGACCTGTGCCCAGCAGTGGGACAATAAAATGGTTGACAATGTATATTTTTTATTTATATTTATTTTATTTTTACTGTACGTAATGAATCGATTTTTTTTTTATTTTACCAATATTTCCCTGTAACAAAACAAAAGAAATATTATCTACTTAAGTGTTCGGTTGTCGGTCGAATATAGTAAAAACTGTCGAATAGGACGAATCATTATTGTTTAAGCCGAAAGACGTCCACTGCTGGACATAGGCCTCCCCCAAAGATCTCCACGACGACCGGTCCTGTATCCAGCAGTTTCCTGCGACCGCGAATAGGAGTAATTTCGAATGGTAAGTAAGTAACTGCTTATTAGTTACTAATTGGCCACCCAGATTTAGCTCAAAACGGTCTCCAAGTCTGGAGCAGAGGCGAAAAGTAGCCAGCCTATCGGTGTTCTATAGGATGCATTTTGGAGAGTGTGCGAGGGAATTGCATTATTTAATGCCCCCTTCTCCATTCCATCATCAGACAACCCGTCGTACGGTGAGTTTCAACCCTTAGGCGTCGTCCTAATTGGCGTAGATCGCACGATGCCACGATGCTTTCTCTTCATGCGATGAGTTCACACATACAGATTTCATCAGAGTGTCCTAATTTGAACAAGAGGACGCATCGTGTCATCGTGCGATTTCTGCCAATTAGGACGACGCCTTACGTTGTTGACACCACTACGATCCATGGCCGCTGCCTCGAATCTTGCGGGCAGCGGGGCGGCGGCGGCGGCGGCGCGGGAGCCGAGCGGGCATCGAAGACCCGTTCTCGAAACTAGCGGGCAGATCGCTCGTCACTATAGCCGCGTAGTGTTGTGTTTACGATTTTGTCGACGAGATATTTGTTTTTATTCGTGAAAGAAATGTCTGAACAATGGCGGCAACATCTTTTTGATTCAAATTTATTCCTAACGCTCAATTACCGCTCGCTGCCCGCAGTCGTGTTTGGTATCATTTCAAAGCGATTTACTTGTACATTTTGAATATACAATATGTAAAGAAAACCCTGTCCGACCCATAAGGATAATAAAGGTTAGGCAATCACATGACCAAATAAAATTTGAAATTTTGCATAATCATCATAGTAACAATACTAATCAATTTTGAAACTATCTTTTTTCCCCGCAATTTTTTTTTTTTTTTTAGTTATAAACTAGTGCTTGACTGCAATCCCGCCTGATGGTAAGCAGTGATGCAATCGTTGATGGTAAAACGCACTAGCTTATTAAGCGTATTCACTTAAAAAAACTGAGTGAATAGGAAGGAAGACGGCAGTTGAGCGAGGTGATGCAATGTTTAACCCAACAACACGACCAACGATGCTGCGCCAGAGGATGATCTGGAGAGCCTCCACGACCAAACTCCCGACTCAACAACATTAGGCACATCGTACCCGGTACACATCGCAACACGACTTAATTCCGCCATCATTTTAGACAGCGTGTGGGTACCACATGACTTAATTCCGCCATCATTTTAGCGAGCGTGTGGGTACCACATCACTTAATTCCGCCATAATTTTAGAGAGCGTGTAGGTACCACATGAGTTAATTCCGCCATCATTTTAGACAGCGTGTGGGTACCACATCACTTAGTTCCGCCATAATTTTAGAGAGCGTGTGGGTACCACATGACTTATTTCCGCCATCACCGTTCCATCATCGACGATCCGTTCTTGACACCATAATCCGGACGAAACGTTTCGCCTTATAGTTTATACCGTGTACATCCAAGGACTGGAATAATTTGCCTGCGGCGGTCTTCCAGTCTGATTATAATTTGTCATCAAGGCTAGAATTAGTACCTAATAGGGTCTTAATAAAGTAGTGCCCGTTATCATTAACAATTGCATGAATGGTTACCATCAAGCGAGATCAGTTTTTTTTTTATTTTAAAACTTTACAAACTAAAGCAAAAGTCACCAATAACACTTAACTATTGTCAAACTTAATGCATGTTTATTGAATATTTCACACATCATTTATCACTAGGTCCAAGTTATTCAGAAATATGTTAGGTTCAGACGTTGGTGTTCTATAAACGATGTGTTTATTCCTATAATTTATGAAATGGGATCTCAATGCCACACACATCTACATACGAGTACTTCAGCATTCAATATTTTTTAACGTACAACATTTCTACAAGCTAAGTTATCTACACTAACATATAAAGCTGAAGAGTTTGTTTGTTAGAACGCGTTAATCTCAGGAACTACTGGTCTGATTTGAAAAATAAATTTTTGCGTTGGATAGTCCATTCATCCAGGAAGGTTTTAGGCTAATAAAATCACGCTGCACCCAATAGGAGCAGAGCATATAAAAAAATCATATCAAAACCTACGCGGGTGACACCGCGTGGCGCAGCTAGTAAGTAATCTGAGGGCACGGCAGTGCCCTCGCCAAGTCGAGCGCGAAGCAAACACTGCCGTATCTGAGGGCACGGCAGTGCCCTCGCCAAGTCGAGCGCGAAGCAAACACTGCCGTACCATCTTTACCCGAACCATTTCGCTGCATTTTCAGGCCCCTAATTAAGAACCTCTGGATAGTACCAGAACGCTGAAATTTTGGTCATCCAGTAAGCTGTATTTACACACTTCAAATCTAAAATTTCAAGTCTGTAGCTCATCCAGTTCTGAAGTTAAGCGAAAGTAAATTTCCGTCTTTTCGACACTCACTCACTCATGATCATCAAAATAGAAGTAGTACTTCCCATAAACTCAGAGAGCTGAAATTTGGTACACAGCTAGGGTTTAATGGTCACATAAAGGGAAAAATATAAAAACTAGAATAATCGAAGATCTGAAGTACCTGGTGACCTTGATTAGAAAGCAGAAGAGCCCAACCAAACTAGTAGAGATTGACGTACCACCGTCAATAAAATATTCAACTTGGTGGGCCGCTTCATCAAGTGACTTCAAAAAAACGAGCGGGTTCTCAATTCGTCGTAATCTTTTTTTTTTATGTAGGTGTGTTCACCGATTACCCTAAGACGCCTGGATCGATTTGCAAATTTCTTTTTGTTTGAAAGGGTATACTTTCTAGGTGGTTCAATAGTTAGTTTTATGTGATGGAAGACCAGAGAAATCAAGGGTAACTTTCAAAAATCGTAGGGGTGACTCAAGGTTTCTAAGTATTTTCAATAAGTATTAGAAAAAACTACAATTTAATAAAGGTACAGAGTAGATCTGATGATGAAGCTGGGAGACAGTCGTGAGAACTCCTCAACGATTCACAGCAGCTACCTTGTGTTCATGTTTGATTAATTTGTATTGATGAGAACTTTACACCTCGATAGGTAGTGACTGTCATAAAGGCTCTGATGATGAAGACAAAGGTCAGTCCCGCGTACTCCTCAACGGTTTACAGTAGTTACTTTGTGTTTGGACTTATATCATATATATTCATGAGGACTTTGCGATGGAATCGAGAGACAAACGAAGGAACTCCTTAGCGATTCATAGTAGCTACCTTGTGTTTGTGCCTGATTAATTTGTATTGATAAGATACCTAGATAAATTGGGATTGTCATTAGAGATGTTATTACGAAGACGAAGGGCAGTTAGGGGATTCCCAACGGTTTACAGTAGCTACTTTGTGTTTGGAATTAATTCATTTATATTGATGAGAACTTTGCACCTATATGGGCTAAAATTATGGTCTGCAGTAACCTTAGAATTAGATCAGAAGGAAGAAATGTTCGTCGTTCAATAATCTATAATCAAATCTACTATTGCTACATAAAAAAAAATGATTGTCATTGCAAAAATCCAGCGTGGTGGGACACATATATCTTCTAATTTAATCTAGCTTAGAGCGCCCCACTGCTGGAAATGCCTCCCCTTCTGCTTTGATAAAAACTGTGGATAAGACTAGACTGGCTTTTATACTTTTTAGTTTACACGAAGAAATAGTCGAACGATTACTGACTACTACTAACTTTTGAACTCGAACATAAACATTACACAAATGAAATGAACAAATTACCCTAAAATAAATTTCACTCAAAATTTGGTCAAAATATAATCCACTAGCTTTCCGCCCGCGGCTTCGCCCGCGTGGAATGAGGTTATATCGCTTTTTAGATTTTCCTTGGGAATATCGATTCTTCCGGGATAAAAACTATCCTATTATTTAATCCGGACTTCTATCTTTGTGTCTACAAAATTTCAAAGCAATCGGTTCAGTAGTTACGGCGTGAAAGCGGAACTACTGATTTTTTTAAACAATGATCTTACATTGTTTATTAGACCGCTGGATGATTCTACGTTTGTTGAGATGTCAAAAAGAACCAAGGTAGGATTGACAACTCAATCAGACAGAGATATACTGCCTAAATATTGATACCTCTGCTCTCGCATTCTAATGAAGGAATGTTTAATGGAAATATGTAACACAATGTTTGAGGGACGTACCAGAAGGTACTGTTTGTTTACTACCGTCGAGAAATATGTGTATGCATAATACTATATTCAAAGCAGTTCCGCAATCCGAGATAAAGTTAATTGCTAAAAATTCTTTGCATTGTTCAAAATATATGATAACAAAAGCCCGGGCTTGTTAACAAAAATATGAGGATGATGCGACGATGACTGCTGGACTGGAAGAAACTATAATCATTGAACAGGGAGCTAAAGTAATGCTTAAGAGAAACATTGATGTTTGGTTTAGTTAATGGTTCGATTGGCTAGTATAGAAAGTGAGGTGGGACCCGGAAGACCAAATAAAGCCTAAACAATTGTTAGTAAAATTTGCTTATGATTTGATTCACGAATTATTACTTATTATGAAAGTTATAATTTGAGATCATACCCCGGGCATGCTTGTACAGACAACAATTCCCAATCTGTGTGGCGTATGACCTAACATTTCAGAAGAGCCAAGTTCTAACTCAAAAAAAAATGGACTTTGGCACCTCCATATTCTCTCGTGGCCAAGCTTATATGGCGCTTTCACCAGTAAACAATTTTCATTGGGCGCACCTCATATTGATTGAAGAAGTAAACATAAATGTTGACTTCAAGAGTATAAAAACTCAAGCTTCAGCGATCACTGAATATAACCACGCGCGCCACGCGAATGGGCAATATATAAAACTATTGCTACTGTACAAGAATCAGAACCGGAAAAAAGAAAAGGAAGATTTGTAATAACTACTTCTAAAAAGAAAAAAAACTGTGTTGAATAATAAAATCAATATAATACGCTTCTACAAAAAGAAGTGAAATCCAACCCAAAACATTCTGTAAAAAAATGCCAAGCCTCGCTAGAGCTGCTGGTTTATCTATAAAAAGTATTGAAATCTAGACAAAGCCGTGCCAAGTTGAATGTCCCTTATTGCGATTTCTTCAATATTATTATAGTTAATATTGTGTGACTTGGCCGTTGAACATTATACGTTAGTGCGATTTTGTTAACACGTAATGTTATATCTGTTATAACTACCTATGTTTGTTATGTGAGAATAATAGCCCTTAGTGGTATTTGTAATTGGACTTAATACATTGGGTAACACATGTATTAATCATTGACAATGATGACTTCTGTTCTTTTTGGAGCGTCAAATCGACCACCTATCTAATATAAAATAGACGTACAGACGGATTTCTATGAATGATTAGTCCATCTGTACTGGAAATGACTTTTTTGCTGTTCGTTTTCGGCTCGTCTATACATAAGTATTTTTGAAATGCGCAACTTTATCAAGCCCTGGTTATTGAATCAACGTTTTCCAAGTGGCAATTTTCCATCGTCAATGGGTAGCGGTTCTGGCGACAGATTAGTGCAATGGTGTCATGGAGCACCTGAATTTGTAGCCTATACCCTTCAACGGCCAAGTCACACAATATTAACTATAATAATATTGAAGAAATCGCAATAAGGAACCTTCAACTTGGCACGGCTTTGTCTAGATTTCAATACTTTTTATAGATAAACCAGCAGCTCTAGCGAGGCTTGGCATTTTTTTACAGAATGTTTTGGGTTGGATACATCCTTACAGATATTATAAATCGGAAAGTGAGTTTGTTTGTTTGTTCCACTTTCACGTCGTAACTACTGAAATGATTATTTTGAAATTTTGCAGACGTAAAGTTAGAAGTCCGGATTAAATAATAGACTACTTTTTATCCCGGAAAAATTTCATATTCCCGAGGGAAATCTAAAAAGCGCGATATAACCGAATTCCACGCGGGCGAAGCCGTGGGCGGAAAGCTAGTAAGTAATAAGTAATAAATAAATAATAAATATCCTGTTCTGCAAGTATACAAGTCCTCCTCTCTGATGGCGCAGCTGTCAAAGTAAAGTTATTTTGAGATTATTTTCGTTTCCGGTTCGAATAATGGTGCGTTCAGACCTGGCAAGCCAGGCGCGCGGCAGCTACGCGCGGCATTCGCGGGACACAAATTTGCCGCGCGACTTATTTAGACCTGCTGCGCGGCAGGCCTGCGCGGCAGTCCTGCGCGGTAGTTCTGCGCGGCATGTCCGACACTTGAAACGCTCTTTATTTCGTATTCAAACCACAATGCAAGCTGCCGCGTGTGTTGTAGCTCCACTTACATTACATAACAGAAGAAAAAGAAGACATTGAAAATTGAAATGAAAAGCATAATTGTTGTTTTTAATTATCATTTCATTCTAAGGCTCCGTTTGATACACAAGGTCTTTTACGTGAGCTGAAATATAAGCGTTTGTTTAGACGTTCAGAGGCACTGTGCGGGATTGCATAACGTGACACAATAGGTGCTTGACGTATGAATCAACCTGCTGCTCCAGGCCACTAATGGGGAATTCGTTTCGTTTTCGTTATCCATTTTACTTGATAAATCACGTCCGTTCACACACAACCAACACTAAAACCGTTCGTTGCAGCAGGTAGCTCGCGGCTGCCGCGCGCGGCAATCATCCAAACTTAGCGCGGTTAGCCGCGCGCGGCAGTCACGCTCGAATGCCGCTTTTTGTCTGGACAGACCCTAACAGTTATACATAAACAATATATCCGGTTCCTTACTCCCACCTATTCTAGGAACGATACTTCTAAAATTTCTTTTTTTAGATAAAATATTAGCGATATTTTGGTAAAAAAATTTAAAAGTCCTTTACCTTACGACTATTGTTCACGAAGACGCTTATTTCTAGGTATACCTAAACTTAAAATACTAAGGGAAGGTACACTTTGTTGTAATATTAGGGTTATCAATACCAGGTCCATCGTGTTCAAACTGTATTGAGTGTACATAATTATAATTATGTAAAACGTGCTACATATTGTTAGCCAGGCAACTCCGTACTTAGTACTCGCTCCACATTTTGTCACAGTAATTAAGCACAATATGTTTCAGTGAACAGTTGAACAAATTATCCTAATGATGTGTCTTGACATGTCGCGCGTGTGCTTGACTGCGCTCTCCGCGACGCGCGTCGGCGTCGCTAATCCCCGCCACCCGCGCCTCTTATAAATACGCTAAACAAGTAACCTGTTTTGACTGCGTTTCATTTTCAAGGGATAAAACTCAACAAATTTTCCACTTGAGGGTTACGGAACAAACAGCGTGATTCCATAACGTCGTCGTGAGCATTTGCATTGACGCTCTTCTCCAGTGCTGTAAGCAAAATGTCGCAGATTCAACGTGAATTTAAGGTAGGTAATGCTTAAGTTGCAGAGGGGTGTCGCTACTGGAGCACAAGCGTCATTTGACGTCAAAAAATTTACATAAGTACCTAGAACGCTGACGAGCCGGCAAAGGCGCTCCTAGAAAGGGAAACGCACGAAGGACCCCTGTGTCCCTTTCTAGTAGGGTGTATACAGTTCATAAGAAAATTGGGACATTTAATAAACTTCAAAATTCTTTTGAGTAAAAATCTAATAACAGTAAGAGATATTGTATACTTACGACCCGACCCAGCTTCGCTGGAATAAATGTATTATATTAGGTATATATAACTTTATCTTGAATCACTCTATCCATTAAAAAAAAAAAAATGCATTTATTACAGTAAGTTTTACATATAAGTTGCCGGGGCTTCCCAGAAAGTAATCATATGATATTTGTGTTGGGAAAGCCTCGCTCTACCGGTGGAAACATAAATTTAGACTTACTAGACCATGAGTAACAATAATATAAGTTCCTTAAAAATTAAAAAGATTAAAAAGAAGCGAGAAGTGTGTGTTTGTTTGTGTGAGTGTGTTAGTGTGGGGTGTGTGTGTGAGTGTGCGTGTGTGTGGATGTGTGGATGGTAGTTTATTTTGGTTACAAAACCCTATACATTCTTTATGTGTGGTATGTGAGTATATCAAGTATGTATTAAATTTAAGCTAATGTAATGTAAGCAGGATCTCCTCCACATCTTCATGATTTAGAGTAAGGAGCCATTCAGTCAGTTTTTTCTTGCACTCATACCATTGCATGGGGTATACATTAAGAATACGGTTAATTTTATTATAAACACGGGGGGCTTGAGCTAAATTTTGCCGACTAGCAAAGACAGTACGAGTGGGGTGTGTAGGGGCAACTATATCGCACCGTCTTTTCCTAAGTTTGGCATAGTCGAAAGGTAATGTTTAGTGAAACCTATGTGTCATGTGTAGGATATATAGTTTCCTGACAGAGAGAAGCTTACAAATTGCATATAAGGATTTAGTAGGAAACCTAAAAGGCTTACAGTACATAACTTTAATCAAAGATCGTTGCGTCCTCTCTAGATCTATAAAATATGACTTAGCTGCACCTCCCCATACCGAAATGCAATAGATAATTACTGATTGGGCTAGTGCAATGTATATTTTATTCAGTAGCTCAGTACTCATAACGTGTCTAAGACTTTTAAAAACCCATATAAGCTTTCTTACCCTCCCTATATAGTTAGTTCAAGGTGAGGGTACCAGCTTAACCTTTGGTCCACGACAATTCCGAGGTATCTAGCAGAGTTAACTTTCTGAATAGTCGGACAACTGTGAGTACAATTACAGGGGCAACGACAGGAGTGAATATTAATTTCAAAGTCAGGCGAAGGCTGCGCGTTTAAGTACGGGGCGAAGCATACGTAGTTAGTTTTTTGGGTGTTTAACGTGAGAAGATTCTCATTGAGCCAATGACTAACTCTAGCTAGACCTCCTTCAGCCACCAACCTTACGCTCTCCCATGTCTTGGCAGTAAAAATAATGGCGGTGTCATCCGCGTATGACAGAATCCTCCCACCAACGCCGCTTAGCTTGCAGAGGTCATTTATATATATATCAAAAAGAGCGTTGTGCCGAGAACACTGCCCTGCGGGACACCGAATGTGACGTTTTCTTCATCACTGAGAAAATTGCCAATCTTTACCGCCTGCTTTCTATTTTGTAGGTAACTGCTGAGAAGGGAGAGAACAGAGCCTCGGAATCCTATCCTCTCCAGCTTGCGTATCAGTTTTGGAATAGAAACGGTGTCAAACGCTTTCTTGAGGTCAAGAAAGACCACTAGACATTTGTTTCCCTTATCTATTTCTTTTGTTATTGTGAATGCAAGATCCATGGTGGCATCCTGGGTCGACATACCCTTCCTAAATCCATATTGAGTGGTAGATAAGATGTTGTACTTAGTCAAGTAGCTTATTATTCTAGAGTTCAAAAGCTTCTCAATGATTTTAGAAATAGAGGTCAGCACAGAGATAGGCCGATAGTTGTTAGCTTCGTCGCTATCTCCTCCCTTATACACAGGGGTGACAATGGAGCGCTTAAGAAGATAGGGGAAGATTCCGGAGTTGAAACTTAGGTTGGCAAGGTCTCTGATCAGAGGAACTAAGATCTTTTTAGCTTGTTTTAAGAAAAGGGTAGGGATTCCATCCCAACCTGTTGCACTGCCCGAGTCTAGAGACGTAATAAGGTAAAATAATAAGAAGGCATAATAATTATAACGGCTCAAGATGTTTAGTTCGTCTCACTCAACGCTAGCTCGCTACACTGGTCGCGGTGTGTGTGCGCACACATCAATAATATTGCCGTCATTTACCTAAACTCGAGCGTTCAAATTTTGTGAAATGGCTCTTAAAGTTTATCATCAATGTTTGTTAGTACACCAAGCTGGACAAATTTTATCAAATATGGATGATATTTATGCTTAAATAGTTGCTAAAACAGGTATGTAATCATGTTACTGTTTGTTTTTATCTACCAGAAGTTTAAAATTTACTAAGCAAACGATTTTATGACTAATATAAGGATTGTTTACATTGTGCATTTATAGGTTAGAATGCAAGTAGGTATAAGCAGACCATGGCTCGCTCAAGTGGCTCAAGATAGCAGGCTGATAAAAGCAACATATCTGGAATCAGATGATGAAAGCAATTATTATGTTTTGAAATACTTTTCATTGGTAAAATCACGTTAAAACATATAGGTAATACTAAACATGTATGATTTTATTTTTTGTTTTACTCATTTTATTTAAAAGCCAGAGACCACACTGAGGTATTACTACTTACGCTAGTAATATAGTTCAATGAGAGACCATAGATTTGTGTTTTCATTAAAACCATTTTTGCTTCTAGAACAAAATAATGTACTAGTATCAAAATGATTTCAATCACATTAAAAGGGTTGGTGTATGCACGACCGCAGCGCCCTCATTTATTTTGACGACTTTATAGACAAACTATATCATTTTAGTTTCAATAGGTAGGAAAGTATTCTACTCAGCAGAGCGGGTCACGACATTTTACAATGAAATCAAATGGAAACGTTAAGTTAACCTGCACGCGACGCCGCGCGCCGCCGCCGCCGAGTGTCCGACTTCGGCGACACCGGCGAAACTCACTGTCGGGGGTGTCGGACCGAGCGCGAGCTGCTCAGCGCGACACTCCTCTCGACAGCTTATTACTGCAGTGTCAGCACTTCCGGGACGCTTTCATGTTGATAGCACATCAGCGGTGTCACGCCGGCTTGCACGCCGGTTGGAGCGCCGGGTCAATCCGACCTCATTTGAAATGACATGCATTTCAAAATTTCAATTTCCAAATCTATTTGTATCAATGTCAAACATTGTGAAGGAAATCTTAATTCATCGGGAGAGAGAAAATAGCTCGCTTCTGAATATATACGTAAGCGAATTATTAACAACTAGCTTTCCGCCCGCGGCTTCGCCCGCGTGGAGTTCGGTTATATCGCGCTTTTTAGATTTCCATCGGGAACATCATATTTTTCCGGGATAAAAGGTAGCCTATGTTCTTTCTCAGGGTCCAAAGATTGTCTGTGCCAAATTTCATCAAAATCGGTTGAGAGGTTTAAGCGTAACAGACAGACAGACAGACAGACAGACAGAGTTACTTTCGCATTTATAATATTAGTATGGATTACTGAGAGTAGTGCATGTATTGTGATTTTGTTTACCCTGACGGCGCGCGGCGGTGGCGTCCTGTTGCGGCGCGCACTGGACAGAGATCTATGCACTTTACCACATTTATTTAAAATAATGTGTAATGTCCGACGCGCCCGTCACACTCATCTCTTTCTCAACATACCTTCAAACTCAAACTCAAAGCATTTATTTCTGATAAACTAATTACAGACACATTTTGATTTGTCAACGGGTCCGTCAGTCAAAAAGTTGAAACTAGTTGCCCATTCCAAAGCGCCGTAATAAATACCGACGGAGAAGAACGGACAAGAATCTCCATGGACTCACTTTTGGATCAATTTAATATTGTTACAAAGTACATATTGGTTATGCATTAATAGGTACTTTAAAATATGTATGTGACAACGACGCAGAACATCATCGTTAAACATACGTTCGTTATCGTATTGCGATGACATTTTAAGGCTTTATACGTTTTATCGTGTATAATGTATATGTATGTATATAATTACTTTTTGTTCAATAAAAGTCCCATACTCAAGTTGGGAGACACAGCTGACACAGTGACACAGGGCTGCTTTAGGAGAATGATCTGCGACTGACAACTCGTCATATGTTGTGTGCTATGACAACTACATCACGCGCGTTGTTTCTTAAAATGTAAGTACAATCCAACCCAAAACATTCTGTAAAAAAAAGGCCAGGCCTCGCTGGAGCTGCTGGTTTATCTCTAAAAAGTAATGAAATCTAGACAAAGCCGTTGAAGGTTCCTTATTGCGATTTCTTCAATATTATTATAGTTAATATTGTGTGACTTGGCCGTTGAACATTATACGTTAGTGCGATTTTGTTAACACGTAATGTTATATCTGTTATAACTGAATCGTCGATTATCGACTTCAATGTCGTCCATAATTCTTTCGTGGTCTTTGCATGCTTTATGTGCACGTATAATGATGAATCTAATGTTAAAATCACTTTCGCACGTGTTTTTGCGTCTATTATGTCTGGTATTGCTGCTGAAGCACTAGGTGTTTCTTCTTTTATATATTTGTCGACACCTTCCAGTATGAGTTTTCTACTGCAAAAGGCAAATCATCATAGTTTTCTTTACCTTTTAACTTTGGTACATTCGCTAGATAATTTGAGCTCATTTTTACAAACTGCGCACGAAAAATATAACAGACAATAACTATTACTTATTTTATTTTAATTTGGGGCTGGGCCCATACCTAATAAAACTGCAGAGTGTGGGTTGACGAAAAAGTAGTTTTATTTCACAGAATAAAAATTTATACATAGTTGGCATAGATTACATATTGGATACAGAGTGTATCTATCTTTATTTATTTTGATATCCATATTTAACAACAAGCAGCAAGCAAATAAATTAGCCAAAAATTTTGTTAAACAAGATCATAACCACAAGTACTTAGTGTTCCTTCACAAGTCTGTTGAATGCCTGCAACGACTGCGCGCGTTTTATTTCAATTTGCAATGCATTCCACAAACGTGGAGCCTAAACATTATGGTTAGTTGCTGTGTGTAATTTGTTGGTAATGGTGGGCGGGTTAGGTGCTGTGTGTTGTATTGGATGTCATTGCCAATTCAGTTTGCTTATTATGTGTCCTATGTTGACAACTTTGACTCTCTGCGGATCACCTCGTTGCAAATTCGAACCCTCAGACAGGCTCCAAGCGTAAGCGTTTCATATCCCGCTAATCCATTAAAAAAAAACAAGACATAGGGGGTAATTACACACTCTACGGACTTCTGAATAATTTGACATTGATTGCGATGTCAAGGCACGTATTTCCGCAGCTTGGGCAAAATGGCGTGAGGTGACAGGTGTCATTTGTGACCCCAAAATGCCGGTTAAGCTTAAGGGGCAGGTCTATAAAACCATCATTAGACCTGTTCTCCTGTATGGCAGTTCCGGGGCAGCCTGTCCGTGACATTGCAGACAAACTGCAAGAGGGTCGTCTGCACTGGTACGGCCACATCTTACGCAAACCGGCATGTTACGTGGGTAACAAATGTCTTACATTGGCGCCTCCGCCGGGCCGGAACAAGCGGGGTAGACCAAAGAGGTGCTGGCTTGACGTTGTAAGAGATGACATGCATGCCAACAAGCTCTTACCACAGGATGCTAAAGATCGTGCGAAATGGAGGAGAATGTGCAGGAAAGCGGACCCCGGGCTCCAACGCGAAAGCCGTGGATGCAACCGGGATAAACGCTGAGATGATGATGATGATTATGGACTTCTGTATAATTTACCGCTCAATCTGGATGTGGTCTATAGTAGTAAATTATCCTCGAAATTGGTGGCTGAAATTCGACAAACCCTTTGCATTAGACGCTAGAATGTACAAGATGAACAGGAAAATAAACTATAATATAATTGTAGTTTATTTTCAGCACCATAGTAGCATTAATTACAATAATAAGTAACAATGTGTGGTTGGTGCAGGGGCTGGGCGAACGACTGATCCGCTGCGGGTCGCGGGTTCGATACCCGGACGGAACAAATAATTGTATAGCCTGCAAGTAGTAGTTAGGAAACTATAATAAAACAAATATTTGCAGCGTGGGAAGAAGCCCAAGATGCGATAGGGATTTTTTGTGACCTGTCAAAGGCTTTTGATTGTGTCAATCATGAAACCATACTTTTAAAGCTTGAACATTATGAGCCGGGTAAACTTGCACTCGGCTTGGTAAAATCTTATTTAATTGATAGACAACAGCAAGTTGAGATAAATGGTGTCAATTCTTCGGTTTTGAAAGTCAAAATGGGTGTACCGCAATGGTCAATTTTGGGTTCTTTCCTCTTTTTAGTATACATAAATGATCTACCGCATCTATTAATTTTATAAAAATACAACTACATATTGTATTGTTTGCTGATGATACTTCAATTAATTTTTAAAATCAATAGACGTTGCTCAAACGAGCACAAGCGAGACTAGTCTATTTTAGCTACTTTCATAGTATCATGTCATACGGTATTTTGCTTTGGGGACGGGCTGCAGACATAGTCTATTTTTATTCTGCATAAAAGAGCTATCAGAGCCATATACAATCTCCGCAGACGCGATTCTCTTAGGGAACTATTTAAAGAAATAAACATCCTTACGGCCCCTTGTCAATACATTTCTGAAAACATTATGTATGTTCGGAAAAATATTGATCTTTTTAATAAGATAAATCATCATTCATTCTCCTGCCCTTATCCCAATTTATTTGGGGTCGGCGCAACATGTCTTTTTCTTCCATGCATCCCTATCAGAAGCCATCTCCGCAGTCACTCCCTTCTTAGCCATATCATCCTTCACACATTCCATCCATCGTTTCTTTGGTCTTCCCCTACTCTTATAGCTATCAACATTCATAATTAAGACTCTCCTCACGACATTCTCCTCAGTTCTCCGTAACACATGCCCGTACCATGACAACCGATTTCCACACAACTTTTCAGCTACCGGTGCCACTTTCAGACTTCCTCTTATGTACTCATTTCTTATTCTATCCATTCGTGTAACACCACACATCCCTCTTAGCATTCTCATCTCGGCTGCATGCAATTGCCTTTCATTCATCCCTTTCGTAGCCCAACATTCTGATCCATACAAGACAGCAGGTCGGATCATGGTTTTATATATTTTCCCCTTAAGTTTAAGGGGAATGCGGGAGTCGCAGATTGTTCCCGTGACCTGCCGCCATTTCATCTACCCAGTGTTAGTCCGTACCTCTTCCTGTTGATTATGGACGCTCTTACGTCGGACATCCAGGAGGAGGCACCCTTTTAATAAGATAAATGACAGGCACAATTTTAATACTAGGAATAGAAACAATTTAGATCAACCTCGGTTCAGACTGGCTAAAGTAAATACCTAGTTCTTTTAAGGGGTACTGTTTAAAATTTTATAATAAAGTACCGCTAGAGATTCAGCAACTCAATAAATCCAAATTTAAAACATGCATTAAACGCACGCTGTGTAAGCAAGCATGTTATAAACTGGAAGATTATATCCTTGGTAAAAATGCTTAGGTAAATGCCAGTCCTGCTCCACAGCCACAAACAATTTTGTAGATTTGGAAAAGATACCATTCCCCCTTTTTTGTTTTCCAAATGTTCCTTTTTTATTCATTAATTTGTTTATTTTAACATTGTGCATAATATTTTGCTACCATGATTTTGCAAGTAATATAGTAGTATAATGTAAAAGCACTTTTCAAGTTTGTGAATGTGAGGCACCATGCACTATGGTTTGTTTTTTTTTATATACATATATATATATATATAACTTGTCTGACATTACGAGATTGGCAGTTGAGAGTTTGTCATGCTCACTCATGTCTTGCTGATGGTGGCGCGTGTTGTTGGGTCATTTGGTTCTCTTCAAAATGGTTGAGCTAAGTGGGGCTGATGCGCGCGTCAGGCTCGTGAACGGGGGCCGTCAGTGGAGGCCGGTCATCTCTTAGCTGCCAGTGGGCTTAATTAATCTTGTATATTTTAATTAATTTTTATAATTATACATTGCGCTCATATGATAGAAGAAACATAAATATGTAACGAAGAAATGCAACCCTTAAATTATGATTTTAAAAGAGTGTCCATGGAGTTTCTTACACGTTCTTCTCCATAGAGATCTACGCTTTGGAACGTGCAATTTAGCTTCACTTTTCTTGGACTGACCGACATTGACTATTCAAAAGTACCAAGTGATGGGTAATTTGAAATAAACAATTTTGATTTTGATTATTTAAAGGCATACTCTCAGTTATTTTCATTAATTCCCAAAGGTCAGACATTCGATTATTCAACACCTATCAACAACGGAATGCTTATTCTGATCGTCATGAAGGATTGCAAATAGGTAAGTAAATACTATTTAAGTTAATTTGTAAGTACTTAGTACGTAGACTAACAAAAAACCTGTATTTCGAGTAGGTATTACTTTTAACTTAATTTGTCCGGCCGTGTATTAAATCTATCCCACCAAAAACATTCTGTAAAAACTTGCAAAGTCTCGATGGAGTTGCTTGTTTATCTCTAAAAAGTAATGAAATCTAGACAAAGTCGTGGCAACTCTAAGGGCCCTTACTGCGATTTATTTCATAATATAGTTGATATTCTATGTATTTAGATGATCATGAGTGAGTGTCATAAACACGGAAATTTACTTTCGCTTAACTTCAAACAAAATAAGCTACAGACTTGAAATATTGGATTGTAAGTTCTGGCCTTATCCAGAGGATCTCAAATGAGGGCCTGAAAAAGGAGCGAAATGGTTCAAGTAAAGGATGGTACGGCAGTGGTTGCTTCGCGCTAAACTGGGTGGGGGCTCTGCCGTGCCCCCTGACAACTGTAACTCTTTTACTGTTGTGTAAAATGGATGTAACACGGTAAATTGACGAGAGTTTCCAATTGACTACTAGCTTCCCCAACTACAACAAAATTATTCCAGCTATGAATATAATCCACGCCGTACACATATTTGGCTCTCTATGCTAGTGGGCGCTGGTGAAGGTAAGGTTTCCCGTATAAGTATAGTCGCTGGGTACCTGTCCACATCGCTGTGTTTACCTATCAACATTCCCGAGCATCAGTGGGTACTCGTCACAGTCCGGACGGCGCGCGGCGGCGCGGCGGCGTGGATTCAGCGCAGGAATGTCGTAATTAAAACAAAAATCTACAACTACTCACTATGCATTCCACAATAACTTCTCATGTCTAAATTAAACACTAAGGGACATTCTAATGAAGTAGTCGTTCGTTTGCATTTGTTAATAATACATGACGTAATAAGACCGGCGCGCAGCGGCGGTAGGACTGTGCCCGATAAACTCAGCACGTCATTCTAGACCCCTCGTAGGTTATCAAAAAAGAAATCTGCTGTTTCATAGAAAACTGAATGAAACACGTACGGCCGTACGCGGGGTATGTAATGTATGGAACACCAATTTTTTTTTCAACGAACGTTTTGTAGGTGACAAATGGTGATAAGATAAATTATATAAAGTAGCAGTGAATTATAATGTAGTCATGAAGCTTTCACGATGATAGCCGTGGGGCTTAGAAATGCTCTGCGGTGCAGCAGAGTACGAGCTGCAGCTGGGACCTGGGGCTGGGACCTCAGTGGACAAGCTTCAGATAAGCACTGTGTTCACCAAGCCAGGGCTTCTCGAGTGCCCGATAGCCAGATTATTTACTCAAACAAAACTGTATTTTTATAATTATATATTTTCTTAACGACCTCGACCTCACTACATAGTATAAAACTAAGTTGCTTTTGCTGTTCCTATAGCCCTATGTATGATTGAATCTTTGAAAGTACGCAACGGATTTTGTTACGGTGTTTTTTAATAGATAGAGTGATTGAAGAGGAAAGTTTATTGTATTTGTAATAGATTAGTAGTCAAGGGTTGTAACGCATCAATTGCATCCTGGGAAATAAGTATAGGCGCGCGAGCGCAGCTAGGGCACCTACAGTTCGAGGGCGCAATGGATGCTTACACCCGATCTAACTACTCTGCTTTACATCTCGATTATGAGCTAAGTAGAAAAAAACCTTTCGCCCAAGACGATAAAATCGCAAGACCAAAAAGAGCTGCATTTACTGCCAAAAATTTTTATGTACCGAGCATGGTTATACACTATGTGATATGTGTAAAGCTAGCGTATATAATGAAGATTAGTTATTTATACTTAGTTAAGATTTTTTGAAAAACTTTTTTTTTCTTAATTTTTTCCGTAAGACTGCCTTAGAAGACTGGCAAATTAGTTCCTATGACTGTTAATTAAAATAAAAAAAAACAGTATTGTTAACTTTCTGCATATATATATGTTCTACAATAAATAATGTGTATTTTATTTGATGAAATATGTTTTTACTAGCTTTCCGCCCGCGGCTTCGCCCGCGTGGAATTCGGTTATATCGCGCTTTTTAGATTTCCCTCGGGAACATCAAATTTTTTCGGGATAAAAGTTAGCCTATGTTCTTTCTCAGGGTCTAAAGATTGTGTGTGCCAAATTTCATCAAAATCGGTTGAGAGGTTTCGGTATCGGTTGAGGCGTAACAGACAGACAGACAGACAGACAGACATACAGACAGACAGACAGACAGACAGACAGACAGACAGACAGACAGACCGACAGACAGACAGAGTTACTTTCGCATTTATAATATTAGTATGGATTAATATTTTTTGGTAAAACTTGCATTTATTGACATTCATAAACGTGAGCAAAATACTCTATACGCGAGTGCTGATGTAATTTCTGGAGGCGCGAGTGCTGGCGGGTTAATGATGATTCTTGGTGTCAAAAAAGGACTTCGAAAATTAAAGAAGGGAACATTATCTTGTATAAAACTAGATATATCGGTTCGTTTCAATGTTGTTTGTATATACCAGTTTCAATTATTTTGGGGGAATGAATTAATTTAATATTTTTTTGTTTTATTCTTTATGTTATAGCTTAAAAGAAAATTACCAGGGCCCACAATATCATCACCAAAATCTACCACAACTGATTTAAATGAATTTTTGATACATCATGATTCGCCTAGAAAGAAAAACTTAAAGCAAGAAACAGAACAACTTCGTAATTATTGTTTTTTGTAGCGAGAGCCTGCGTAAGTGTCTAGTACGAAAACTTAAAAGAACAGAAAACATTGATAAAAATAAGTAAAATTGAAAAAACATTGTTATACATAAGTAAAATCTCCGCAACAATATCAATAACCTGAGTCTAATCGAACCGTAATCTAACTTAGTCCTTTAATATCATTCATAAAACTAAATACAGTTAACGATCAGGTCACTGCATTAGTCAATAATCTGCATTCTTATAACCAGTTAAAAATAAACGTTAAGAATCTATACACAACACAGCATTTTGCTTTAGGTAAATCAAATAAGTACTGGTATAAAATTTAGACGCTCACAGGCCCGTGTAAATGGAATTTATAGTTGTATAGCCTTAACTATCTACCTACATAGTTATATGAGATAGGTTCCATCACAGTAGGGGGTGAGGATTCCATGTTTTCGGTACACGGCGCTCTGTGTAAATAGCAGTGCACGCGCCATCTGTAGTATATTCCTACATAATAGTGGTCAATGAAATTTTGTTCGATATAATTTGTTTATTATTTGTTCTGCCTCTGAAATTAAGATTACTTGACCATACACACACGCACAGCGTCACTTGCATCATGCTACTTTTGATTTAGGAAAGTATTACTTGTTTACATTATTATTATTAGTAAATTTCGTAAAAATTCTGAGTACGTCCCTGTAGTAGTAGATGTTATGACATCTAGTGTGAGGTGGTTAAACTACGTAGTAACATTATATTCAAAAAGAAGCAAGCAGTTTTGCTTTTGACCGGTAGATGGAAAACAAAAAAGGGGGCAGGATCTAACAAGATCCCGCCCACTATTTGTACCCCTCATCCCGCAAATTGTCACGCGTTGTTTCTTAGAGAAATCTAATTACAACACCTCCTCTCTATATTTCCTCCATGGCCGTGACAGATCATAACTCGATTTAATCAATATTGTTTTAGTCGACTCGATTCGCGTAATATTAAAATATGAGCGGGTAACCCCAAATAGAGTAGTAGCCGTGATTTGAAGGGGTGGCGACTGTCATATTATTGACAGCTGCCGACGGAAAAGCACGCACTCTAACCTATTGGCTCTTATCTGTTTAATCAGAGATTATCATTGTAATCCCTTAATATTAAAGTGATCTAAGTGTATGTACAGTTAAAATGATAAGAATCGAACATCACACTATAGTTATTTTTCAACGTTTTATCGAAATACCGCCCACGATGGATGAGAATCATAGGATGAGAAGACACTTCAATTATGCGGAACTTCGGCCTCGCCTTCCTGACGGTTTTCCCCTACATCTATCTTCTATCTTTTATGATTGAAAAATGAATTGTTGTTCGTTATTCTGATTAAAACTCGAGGACGGCTGGGCCGATTGAGCTGATTTTGGTTTTAAAATGTTTGTCGTAGTCCAGGGTAGGTCTAAACGGTGAGCAAATAAGGAAAAATTGATTCCCACAATTCCATTTTCCCATATAAAAGTTGACCACTTACTTTCTGTCAAACATTTGACAGTATTTATACTCTCGGTTCCACTCGAATTGAAGAACGCATTAAAACAAGACTTTTGAATCGACAACATAATATCAACTTTCCTCATAACATCGTGTATTTAAATTTCAAAATATAAAAATAATTAATGGTTTGACATGTTTGACGGGTGCCAACCTTACAGTGTTACCAACTCTCAAAAATATTTAAATACGTCCATGGATACAACGTGTGGGTGCGCGGATCAGGTATATTTAATTATAATATAGCATTGAACTTTGTTCCGCCTTAAAGGCAATATGACATACTCTAACCAAGCCGGGCAGACCTCCACCGTATGCTCCACCGTGTCCTCAGGACGATCCACACAATGGTGACACCCTGGCGTTTCCTCCCGCCTTATCCGGAACAGGAACCTCCCGAAACAACCGTGTCCGGTGAGGACCTGCGTCAGGCGGAAGGTGAGGACGCCGTGGCGCCTCTCAAGGCACTCCTCAAATTGGGGACTTGCCGCCGCTATTGTGGCGACACATATACATGTACAGTCAAGACCAAAAGTCGAGTTGCAATCTCACAAAACTATGGCCAAGCAATACTAGTTGTAGTTACGACCTTCTTCTATAATAAAGTTTGATACACGCTCATACACTTGCTGCCCGCTTATGATTGTTAGGTACTACTTATTAATTTCAACGTCTACAGTAAGTGTTTCAATGGCGTAACGGTTTTCGCCTTGATAGGCGTTCAAGGTGGTTCGAGTTCGAATCTAATAACTTACAAAAATATTTTTTAAATGTTTATTGGTGAGTTATGAATGCTTACAACAAAAATATCTAAAAATATCGATCTGCAACTTAAAGATGATACTTTCTTTTAAGATTTTTTCTATATTAGAGTCATTATAAAAAGATGACGGTAGACTTAAAAGAATCTGAATCACTACTTCACAAAAAATATTCCGCTACCTACAATAACTATTATTAGCTACAATAACTCAAATAATATTACTTAGCTGTTGTTGGTTGGTGAATATATAGTTACCAGTTTGTGTTATTAGTTTTACTTTTTAATCAATACGCAGGCATATGCAGCAATATATCTCAAATATCATATGAAACCGGCTTTTGTGTAAGTTGTTTTTATTATTATTTATGGAAGGTGCAAACCAATCGCTTGTAGCAAGTGCGTAATAAAATTGTTATTGTTTTAGATAAATACTGTAAGCCGTTGGAGGTCAAGGTCAAGAGGTTGGAGGACGAAGGTAGCTGTCGAGACAAGTGAAACGAAACGACAATATTTACCGTTGAATAAACTTTTAAATCGTGCGAAGAAGATAGGTTGCATTTGTGGTTTAAAAATAAATTGGCGAGGCTGGTGGAGTGTTATCGAGCTAAACAAAAAAAAAACTATTTATAACAAAAACAGTGCAGAAGTGTCCTACAGAGTGTTTTAAATATATACCAATAAATATCTTAATAACGGACTCTAAACCATCTCTAAAGTAATTTAGCTAAGTGACAGTAATATGTTCGGTTGGCTTAATGGCTAACAGATGTCGCCTTTTGTAATTTCAATACAAATTACTTTTGGTAGGTAAATTATAAAAACAATAATTTCGGAATTCGATAAGAAATAAGTTCGTTTACTTTTGAACTAAGAAAGCGCTTGAAGATTATAATCTCATGCCTTCAAACTCCGAAAAAAGGCATTGCAGGATGGCAGCACTAGTACTATGCTATACACGCAAAAAAAATATAAATGTAATAAGCACTATTATGTGTTCTAAGTATAGATTATTTTATGATTGCAATAATATTCAGGTTAAGCTTCAATCCTCTTTTCTTTAAGAAAATGAATAATTAAGCTATAACCTCTTTAATGATAATATACGTATAATATTATAATTTTCATATCTAACAACCAAAAATGTTTTTTGTATTTTTTACCATAACAATATCATAAGTTTGTCAAGGATTACTTTTATATAAAATATTACAATGCTGCCGTTTCAACGTTTGTTTCATTTGTTAGTATAAGTATATCTATACCGAATAATATATAACTTTATAATATATTGCATTATAATATGCTTATTGTTTTATTTTTATATATTTTTATTATATTACCCCTATAGTAAACTAAAACATATAATAAAACCCTTTTTTGGGATAAATATTCAATAAATTTTCCTATTTGTTTAAATATTATTTGCAAACATTTTTACTTTAAAATACAAATCAATTATCATAATTTTAAATTATATGAAACAACAAAAAGAGTTGCCTATAATAAGGATCGAACCCACAATCGCTCGCTTTTGATTGCACCATTGTTAAGTGCGGCCGCTAACTCAACTTCAAATGAAGTAACGAAATTTTGCATTACTTTAAAGAAAGACGAAGGCTGCGATAAAAAAAATAATGCGGTAGGGTGCGTGGCCGGTTTAGCGCAGGCGACAGTAGTCTTTAAGGTGGAAATGGACTTCTACAGCTGATAGTACATACTTATATTCTTCTTCTACGTTTCGTTCTTGTCAGAACGATCGTGGTCTATATGACTGAATCCGAGACCCTGATGTCACACGCCTCACGATCTCTTTCCATCTATCCCTGTTGGACGACAGTCTGGAGCATTTAATAACAGGTCCCCCCACTGCCGACTTGATTTGGTCGGTCCACCTCATCGGTGACCTTCCACGACGTCTGTTCCCTTCCAATCAGCCCTGGATGACCAAACGTTCTATCGAGTCATAATTTCGCCTTGATATGTGACCGAAAAATCTGAGTATACGGGATTGTACTATTTCTGAAAGACGCTGTTTGATGCTAAGTTCTTGGAGTATAGAAACGTTTGTTCTAATCTCGGTCCGTGATACCCCAAGCATTCTTCTCCAACACTACATTTCTAGAGCGTCTGTCTTATTCTTTTCCAATTTCCGTAATGTCCACGTTTC
This sequence comes from Sesamia nonagrioides, assembly GCA_017933935.1. Classification (NCBI taxonomy): domain Eukaryota; kingdom Metazoa; phylum Arthropoda; class Insecta; order Lepidoptera; family Noctuidae; genus Sesamia; species Sesamia nonagrioides. The sequence goes on from JADWQK010001862.1 coordinate 81,945, forward strand.
AGCTGCGTAGAGAAATATGGGGGATATTAGTGCTCGGACGAGCCAGATCTTCGTGGCTTTAGTTATGTCGTGATTTCTCCATATTTTCCTGAGCTTGTCCATTGCCCCTCTTGTCATGGCCATGCGACGCTTGATCTCATCCACGCTACCGCCATTGTTTGATACCAGAGTACCCAGGTAGACATACGAATCGACTACGTCACAATTCGCTATCTGAGTTACCTCGGGCGAACTATTACCAGCACTGTCGACGATCATGATTTTCGTCTTACTCCGATTAATTTTTAATCCAAACGTAAGATTTACGCGCTCCATCTTGAAAAACAGCTCTTCCATGTAGACCGCGCTGGTCGCAAATAAAGTAGTGACATCGGCGTAGCGCAGGTTTGCAATTTTGTAACCGCCGATCGCAACACCGTCAGTCCAGTCCTCCAGAGTAATTCGCATCGCAAGTTCAGTGTAGATATTGAACAGGAGTGGTGATATGATACATCCCTGTCGAACACTCGCACTGGGATGGAACCCACCTGAGAGAAGCTCATTCGTTCGCATAGATGCAGTTCCTCTTAGAATCACCTGAGAACATGCACGAGATGTTTTGGTGTACCCATTTCAAGAAACGTCTTCCATAAAGTTGGCCATTTCACGGAGTCAAATGCTTTAGAAAAAAAATCCATGAAGCATAAGTAGGTTGGCTTGTTGAATTCTCGAGCTTTCTCGATGACTTGGCTCACTGTAAGAATATGTTCTCGGGTTCCCCTTCCCTTTACGAACCCAGCTTGCTCTTGCGCTATCTCCCGCGACAGGTAGGCCTTCAGTCGTTCGTTTAAGACGTGTAACAATATTTTGCTAGCATGGCTTATGAGAGCAATAAGGCGATAGTTGTTACACTTCTTGGTCGATCCTTTTTTATGAAGAGGAATAAAAACCGTGTGGGCCCATTCCATCGGCCACCGCCCCTGACATCCATATCTTATTACAGATGGTATGAAAGATAGTGACTGTAACCCGGCTCCGTGGTCCGAAGAACTTCTGACCGTGCCGCAGTAAATTTACTTAAGAAATATGTGGTAAGATAGGAGCACTAAATGAAACAATAAATGGATGCAATCACAAGTTTATTTCCCAAGTACCCTGTGTCATAAGTAACAAACTATATGACAAAAAAAACTCCCGACTTAACCAGTCAATTCCCTGACTCCGTCTCGGTACCGAAGTGTGGCAGGGAATCCACATGAGACATTTAACAAGCTCAGGGTCGCTTGTAGAAGGATTCGCGAGGTTAACCGTAGTGACCAGAGCTCAATCCTTACAAAAGTTATCTTAGGCTGTGCTCAATAAAGAAATTAATAAAACTTGATTAAGTACAGGCTATTTAGACGCAACCTGTTCTAAACTCACTCTCTCTCACTAGATACATCCAAGAATAACTATAACAGGCAGACTAACGTTTCTGATTAGCCTTCCTGACTACCACTTCTGATTTACGGTACAAAGTCCCTTGGCGTCGCTACTGACGGGTGTCAGTTAATACACTTGGAACGCGGCCTGCGGGAATAGGTAATTTCAGGAACAACCGCAACAAAGATGACAGTCTATACCTGTCGAGTCGTCGTCGAAAGAGAATTGGGTGTGTTGTACCACCAAGGTCCAGCACACTACCACTCCACAAGCCTGATCCGGTCGGGATCAAGACCACCTGAGGCAAGCCATGATGCGACGCCTCCACACGGGTTCCTGACCCTAGGCCCGCCAAAAGGAGCCAAATCTAGAACAACATTGACCTAAGTCAGTACTCGGAACTAGAAAATCATGGGGAGAAATATTCTGGGTACAGAAATAAATACTCACAGAAATTTCAGACAAATCACTCGTCGTCCAGGTAAATAGGGTCCATGGCGCAATCACTAACTTATAAAAAAAAAAAAAAACACGCCAACCTCGCGTGCCAGCACCGCGAGCAGACCAAAGGAATCTTCTAGCAAAAAACGACCATCCTCCTAAATGATTTTTTTTCCTTGAACCATAGACAATGCGTTCCACGAATCGAATTTTAATTTTAGGACTCTTTTAATTGGTTTTTATTTTTAATGCGATAATGTTACTTATTTCCTTTCCATTTTATTTTATTTTACAAGGTAATCATTTACTTAAATTCCGTTATTTAATTATTGATCGAGTTATCGCGAGACGCCATCACTCGGCTCGATGGCCCAACTCTAGTATCGTTTCCATCTAGATACGAGAGATGTCGCCCGCTGTCACATTTTGCTACGTGACATGACGCCTTATTCTCCCATAGCTCTGATTATCTTAATCGGGATTAAATCAGCACCTGTTGCTTTACCATTCTTAAGATGTTTAATGGCAGCTCTAATTTCTGACTGAAAGATGTCGGGTTCCAGTTTTTTCTCTCCGGTTCCGTACACTCGAAATCCATCTACTGCGGACCTTCAAATAGTGACTGACAGTAACATCTCCAGACTTCAGATATTCTCTCCAGTTCGGTGACCACTTCACCTTGATTGTTTTCGATGGCCCAGGTTTTCGATGGCGGCGACTTCGTGATGAGACGAATTTTACGATGCATCAAGGTCTCTGGGCTCATGTCTTCCTGCATGAGATTCAATCTCATCACAAAGATTACGAAGATGGGCGTTTTGGTCTTACCTGCATTTCCTTTGAATCTGGGCAGTTTTTTCATTCAGAAGTCTGATATCGGCACCGATTGCCTTCATTTACGACGTTCCTGAATGAGAGCAAAAGTATCATCAGTCATCCAATGTTTTCGCTTTTGCGCTACAGGTGGCGGCGGTCCAGAAACCGCAACGGCGAGTTGAATGATGTTTTGGCTTTTCCCCACAGTCAGGAGTTTCAATGGTGCGATCTACGTCTGCCTATGTTGACCAGTGATCTTCTACTAGTGACCGGAACTTTGTCACATACTCCACAGTAAGTCTGGTTTGCTTTTGAATGGGTCTGGCTGCTGTGAATTTGAGTTTCAGTTTTGAAATCAAAAGTTGATGGTCCGACCCGCAGTCAGCCGCAGGTAGCGTATATTTTTTAATGATGATCTCCACCGCGATCGAATCAGGATGTAATCTATCTGGTTACGGTATCTCCCATCGGGGGACGTCCCGAAGTATATAGCCGTCGAGGGTGATGTTGGTAAAGGCTATTTGCTATCACAAGGTTATTTTCGTATGCAAACTGTATGAGCCGTTCGCCTCTGTCGTTACGAGTACCAATTCCAAACTGACCGACGCATTTGCCAAGTTGATGGGCCAAAATACCTAATAGAGACCTACTTATTGTTTTGGGAGACTTTAACGCCAGGATTGGAATATTGATTCCAATCTTGGCGTTATTTTTAGCCATGGTACTCTCCAGACCAGCGCCGTGGATTTTCTGAACATAGAAAATTTCGTCTGAAAAGATTTATTGGACTTTAGTAGATTTTAGTAGCACTTTGTTTTACACGTTTTTATAAGTGTAGGTACCTGTTTCTGTGACTTTTTTTGAACTTATGATATTTATGTGCCTGTTTTCTCGTTGTTGCTCATTTTTTTAACAGACTTCAAAAAGGAGGAGGTTACTCAATTCGACCGTATATATGCTTTTATATTTTTTATTATGTTTGTTCGCGCATAACGTCGTCGTTTATGAACCGATTTTGATTATTCTTCTTCTGTTGGAAAGAAGACGTTCCCAAGGTAGTCTCATGATAAGGATATTAGGGTTTGAAGGTGGAAGGCCAGAGAAAACAAGGGAAACTTTCAAAAATTGCAGGGGCGACTAGTGCATTTCTTATCATTTTCATTAGGTATTTTAAAGCACTACAATTTAATAAAGGTCTGGAGTAGATCTGATGATGGGGCCGGGAGACAGTCGAAGGAACTCTTCAACAATTCACAGCAGCTACCTTGTGTTTGTGCTTGAATAATTTGTATTGACAAGAATCTTACACCTAGATGGGTGGTGACTGTCATTAGGGAGCTGATGATGATGACAAAGGTCATTTCAGGGAACTCCTAAACGACTCACAGTAGCTAACTTGTATTTGGATTTCACTTATATTGATGAGACCTTTGCACCCATTGTGTTAAAATAATGGTCTGCAGTAAATTTGATGATGAAGACCATAGGCAGTTGAGGGAATACTTACGGGTAAAAATTAAAGTAAACAAAATTACGTCAGCTTCCAGTCTGACTGGATGCAACTATATACATAGTACTTTTGACAACTAAAAAATGTAAAATAAAAACTTTTTTACAAAAAAACAACCGACTTCCAAAAACATTGAAAAATTGTGTTTTTATTTTTGTAATTTTACGGTAAATACTTATTTAGAGAATTGTTAGTTGTGAAATATTTGCTTTATAGGTGGTTTTTATTTTAAATATTTGTTATACAATATGTAAAGAAAACCCTGTCCGATCCGTGAAGGTATTGTTAAGTATCGATAACTGATTATAATAATATCTACAAAGCCGGTCTAAACTTTTAAAAAAATCCCCCTAAAAAAATAAATATTATTTCGAAAAAGCGAGGTAACTGAATGCATGTGCGGTAGACAACACATTAGCCATACATCCGCGGGGGGCAGGGCACGCGGCACGTGGTCGCATCGCTATTCGCGTCGTCACAAATGGTGTTGTCAGTTTTTAAAAATTACCAAATTATGGGGAAGTTGGAAATAATTCGCGACAAAAAAAGATTATTTCAAAATTCATTAGTATTGTTACTATGATGATTATGTAAAATTTAATATTTTATTTGGCCATGTGTTTACCTAACCTTTATTATCCTTACGGGTCGGACAGGGTTTTCTTTACATATTGTATAAAGTAGATTTCAAATAACAAATAAGTATTAAAAAAGGTTAATTTATTATTAACTGACTGGTTAAATTCAAAATGGAGGCTTTATATAAATTGCAAAATAATAATAAGATACGCATAGAAAAGGCTTAAATTAATTTAAAAAAAAAAACGCCTAACGACAGAATTTCTAGGCCTTATGTGGAGACTAGATTAGAATCTCTAGAAAATTTGTGGAAAGAGTTTTCGTCTACACATAGGAGCATATAGCTAAATGACGCACAAAAAGATTCAGATAAATATTTCAGTAACGTTGTATACGATGTCACCGAGGAAGTTTATATTCTATATAAGGCGCAATTAAAAGAAATATTAAATACATTTAGTAATCACCAGTCAGATCAATGCTTAAAGACAAATGTGCCACACAGTATCCAATAGTGTTAGATTACCAAAAATAAATATTTCAAAGTTTTCGGGAGATTATGCGGAATGGACCACGTTCAAAGATTTGTTCACCTCTTTGATTCACAATAATAATAGTTTAGAAGACGTGCAAAAAATTCATTATTTAAAAGGCTTATTATCGGGAGAAGCAGAACAACTTCTCAGACATATTACTGTGTCTTCAGACAACTACAAAGAGTGTTGGTCTCTGCTACATAACCGTTATAATAATATCAGATTTTTATCCAATTGTTCACTCAAAAGCTTATTAAGTCAAAATAATGTAAATGAATGTTCAAATAGCATAAGAGGTTTACTAGATACTACAATGGAATGCTTAAATGGTTTAAAAAATCTCGGTATTGACGTAAGCACGTGGGATAGTAAAGTCATTTTCACAATTAGTTCAAAGTTAGATCCTGAATCTAGAAAGCAATGGGAGACAAAGATAAGTAGGTACCAAAGATGATTTACCCGTGCTATCGGAATTCCGAGAGTTTTTAGAAGCCCGATTTCGGGCGTTAGAGTTTTGTGACACAAAAACAAGTAAACCCAAACCTAAAGTTCGCGATGTAGTCAATGCCGATAATGAAGCCGTAGAAACTTGCCCATTCTGTAAGGGAAATCATAAAATATTTAGTTGTAAGAAGTTTGCTCAAGAGAGTTACGAATCTCGTCACAGCTTTGCACAAACCAGGCGCTTATGTTATAATTGTTTAAACGCAAATCACTCCATTAAGTTTTGTCAACACACTGCGACGTGTCGTATATGTAAGAAAAGGCATCACTCACTACTACATCCAAATTCGGTCTCAAACTCCACAGTAGTTAGAGAAAACTCCAATACAGCAGATGAAGTTAAATCAGCGGTGTATAATGTTCAGGCATCGTTGTCAGTAGACGAACCATTAACTTCAAATTCTATAGCTTCGCATTTTTCTAAGGGATCAGTACCTACTCAAGTTTTGTTGGCCACTGCTCTTGTCGAAGCTCAGACAAGAAGCGTGTCAACACAACTGCTGAGAGTGCTATTAGATTAGGGATCTCAGGCATCATTCATAGCAGAATCAGCAGTACAGTTACTTCGACTAAAGAAGAAGCCGGACAAGTCGGTTATTTCAGGGACAGGCGGTGAGAGAAGCGCTTTCGCTTCAAAGTTTACAGTCACGGTGACTATTCACTCACGTTTAAATCCACAGTTTAGTGTCCAAGTCCATGCGTTCGTGTTAGGTACCATTACCTCAGTTTTACCCTCAGAAAAATTAGAGCAGGCCTATTGGCCCCAGCTAAAAAAGATAACTTTAGCTGATCCAGAGGTCCACACGCCAAGCAAGATAGACATCTTACTTGGTGCGGAAATATATAGTCAGGTACTTAGAGACGGTTTAATTCAAGGTCTGCCAAACTCACCGGTGGCTAACTTCTAATACTTTTATGTAATTTTGTAAATAAGTAATGAAGTTATTAAATTTCGGAATTTCTTCAGTGTTTTGTAATTCAAACCTTTTTTTTGTTTCTGTATCTAAAGGCCTAGACGCAATGTAGAATAAAATAAATTCGCATAAATCATCAATACACAAACCGCGCAAGGCACTAACGCATTCATAAAGTGTGTTAGATAACTCAGATAAGTTAGACAAAGATGGTTTTTGTATGGGATTAATTTAAATTATTTTTTCTAAATAAGCTGTTGCAAGAATACGCTTGTTGTCATATCTGTCCAGTAAAGTTGCAAAAACCAATGAATAATTTGCCGATGTCACAGGCACGCCCTTCGCTAATGTCAGTGCATAACCAGATAAACATGACAGCCTTTAGTTGGATCCTTTCTGGACAGATATCGTCAAACCCAGATTCAACACATTGTCATCACGTCATTCAAAGCAGCTCAGGCTGATGACAACGCACTTTTGCGACAGTTTTGGGAAATTGAGTCTACTGTCCCTGATAAGAAGATCCTTTCTGACGAAGAACAATGTTGTGAGGATATTTACGCACAGACTTCCTATCGTGATGAGGAAGGCCGGTACGTAGTTAATCTTCCCTTTCGCGATCAAAATCCGCAGTGTAAATATGGGGGTTCGAGAGACCTTGCAATAAAAAGATTTCATCTTCTTGGAAATAAATTTAAGAAGAATCCATCAATCAAAGCTCGATCCTCAGATGTATTCAAAGAATACATAGACCTCGGTCATATGGAGCCTATACACGGTGATGAGCGTTAGGAATATAGCCGTTTATCTCGCACATCACGCCGTAGTCCGAGAGGACAAGCTCATCAGTAAGGTTCGAATAGTGTTCGACGCTTCAATGAAAGGGTCAAAAAGAGTGTCTCTGAACGACGATCTTATTAAAAAACAAGGTAAAAGTCTTAATAAAAGGTCCTATGTTGCAACCTCCTTTACGTCAAATCATTATAAGATGGCGAACGAATCCCATAAGTCTCTGTGCTGACATTATTAAAATGCACAGACAGGTAAAGATTTCTCCTGGACAACTCAGTCACTGGACAACTTTTGTTGGAAATAGAGTGTCCACAATTCTCTCTCTGGATGACAACTCTCATTGCGCTCATGTCCAATCCACGCATAACCCCGCCGATTTAGTATCCGGAGGTGTAACACCACAAGAACTCTTGACCCTCTTGGCTTAATGATGAAATAATAGAATATACGAGGCCAAAGTCAATTACGACTAACACGGAGCAGAGATCAGTCAAAGTTCATGTCGTAACTGAACCTCATCAAAAAGATCTTTTCTGGACAAAGTATTCGTCAGTAAAAAGGCTAGTTCGGATTATAGCGTACTGCAGAAGAGTTTTGAGTTGGAAGAAACAAGCACACGGTAAGAAGAGATATGAATGGTATCTTACTAAAGAAGAAATAGAAGAAGCAACGAAGACGTGTATAAGATTCGTTCAGAGTCAAGAGTTTTTTGAAGAAATAAAAGACATTCGAAAAATAGGAAGTGTGAAAGCAAGAAGCAAGCTAAAAAGTCTCTGTCCAGTCATAGACGATGAAGGGATTCTCCGTTTTAGTGGACGCATTCAAAATGCTCATTTAGACGAGTCTGTTAAACATCCCATTATCTTACCATCTGATAGTCACTTCACTAATCTAATGATCGATGAAGCTCACATAAGGACGCTACATGGAGGGCCAACGCTGATGTTGCGCTATCTGCGTACTAAGTATTGGATTCTTTCCGCTAGAACAGAGGTTAAAGGGCACGTACACAAATGTGTAAAATGCAAGCGATACTCAGCATCTATTCAAACCCCACTTATGGGACAGTTACCGACCAGTCGAGTTACCCCGGCAAGCCCATTCCTAAAAAGTGGCGTGGATTTTGCTGGCCCCATCAGCATGCGAACGTGAAAGGGCCGTGGCCACCAATCTTACAAAGGCTACGGCCCTTTCACGTTCGCATGCTGATGGGGCCAGCAAAATCCACGCCACTTTACATTTGTGTCTTTGTGTGCATGGTGACCAAAGCTATTCATTTAGAAGCCGTCAGCGATTTGACGTCGCAAGGTTTCAATGCTGGCTATAAAAGATTTGTGTCTCGACGAGGTTTTGTAAGCAATATTTGGAGCGACAGTGGCACTAATTTCGTTGGCGCTGCCAAAGAACTATGGCACTTAGTCGCCGCGGAAAAATCTTCCGTGGCTGTAGAAATTAGAGAGTGCTTAAGCAACAACAGTACTTCTTGGTATTTCATTCCGCCCCATTCCCCAAACTTCGGTGGTTTATGGGAGGCCGGTGTAAAATCGACCAAATTCCATTTGAGGAGGGTAATAGGTACTTCAACACTTACGTTTGAGGAAATGTCAACCCTTTTGTCCCAAGTAGAAGCATGCCTTAATTCCAGGCCGTTATCAATGTTGCCTGACAATTCTATGGATCCAGCTCCTTTAACACCAGGTCATTTTTTGATAGGGGAGCCTCTGATAGCGGTGCCTGAATGTAATTATGAAAGTTCTAAAATTAGTAACCTAAGCCGCTGGCATCTTACACAACGCATGTTGCAAGATTTTTGGAGACGTTGGTCAAATGAATACTTGTTTCATTTATTACAGCGTTACAAATGGACTAAAAATATTCCAGAACCAAATATTGGAGATGTAGTTTTAGTCAAGAAGGACAACTTACCTCCTGCCCGTTGGCTTTTGGGCAAAATAGTGGAAAAGCAACCTAGTTTGGATAAAGTTACAAGAGTAGTGACTCTTAAGTGTAACGGATCGTCGATTAAACGACCGATTTCAAAATTGTGTATTTTGCCGATTGCAAAATAATGTAATGTATTCCATAGTTATGGTGATTTAGTTTTAGGCGATACATATTGTTAAAGAATAATTAGGTTTTTTTTTTGCGAATTTACTTAGAATTAAACTATTGTTGAGCAATTTGTAAAATTGCAGTAAATGTTGATTTATATACAGTCCACAAGTTGTTATCGTTGAAAGTGTTTATAAGTTGTATTTTTTTTTTCAAGGAATATGTAATTCCACAAGTAGTAATAGTCTTAGTTTTCATGTCATCTGTTTGTGTTTTTATCTGTTGTTGTTAATATTGATTACGTTAACACATTGTAAATAAGTTTTGTAGCCCCTGACCTCATGGTGGGCGGATAGTTAGTTCTTTTTCCATTTATGATAGTTCCGGACATTCTGTCCATGGTGGGCGGGATGTTTGAGCGTAAGTTGTACATCGCTCTCGATAGATGGCGTTGTACTTTTTGTGTCGATTTCTGAATCTCGCTATTATGATGCTCGGACGTTAAACTATACCCCTTGAAGGAAAATAATTTCAAATTCTCACCGTGTGCCCCGGATGTAACACGGCGCCCGTTGCTAAGCGGTTCGAATGGCGATTATTTTCTCTTTGTGCATTCTTTCATGGTGACTGTCTTGGGAAATTTAATGCAGTGGTTTCCCCTTGCCTTTTGCATCAGTCCTTTTTGAACTGTCTGTTATTTAGTCTTCAAGGCCGCTGACGCCTCTTCCACCTGGTTGCCCAGGCAGGGCAGTGGTTATACCGCCACAGCTCGGTCGCCATTGCCTCGCCTGTCTAGCAGGGAGCACCGCGGGCAGGTGAGGTTGACTGTTGGGACTGACTAGATGTTATTGTCATTTTTCCCCTTACTCCCCAACTTATATTAGAATAATTAATAAAAATAAATATTCTTCAGGGGCTCCTCAAAAGTTCCAGGGGACGAGTGGGCACAGGGTGCGAATCTTAGGGGACGAATGGGCTCTGACCCAGACAGGTGCGTTCAGAAAGTAAAGTGTTGTTGTGGAGGCGTCACGATAATGTCGCCAGGGCTGTCTCGGGACTTCGTGATGTTTGACGGGCGCCAGTGCCGCTCGAAGTATGCATTCGTTTGTTTAAACTGAATCGTGACTTAATGTACTTTAGTCCTATTCATAGTAATTTACTTGCGTTCTACAAGATGTTAACAAAAGGCCTAGAGAAGAGCCGTTGTAGACCCTCTCAGGGCGCAGCACAATCATTATTTAATACATTTTTGTTTCAAAAAACATTGCCCCACACTAGGAACTTCTTCTATATCGTGGGTGTGTTTCCAAACTTATAACCTCACATACACAAACAGCCAGACCCGGAATAACTACTTGTAGGTCATACAAATATTTGTTCCGTGCAGGAATCGAACCCGCGACATGCAGCGCAGCAGTCAATCGCTCAAACACTGCGCCCATTAAACACCTAGATGGGTACTTGTTCGTGTGTTGTTTACAAGGTGGTCAGTGGAAAACATCTGGAACGTGTAAAAACAGATTTAAATTTATGTAGTCATTTGACGGACTGTATCAATCAAGTAGGTACAAAATTTTGATAACCATTTGTAACCACCGTGCGACATTCAAATACTACATCGGCTGCCAACTCGTAGATCATCAACAGAACGGCTGTAACGAGCTGCGAGCTGAGCCGGCGCCGGCGCGCTGCGGCGGTGTTGTCGTCACGAGCTGAGCCGGCGCCGGCGCGCTGCGGCGGTGTTGTCGTCACGAGCTGAGCCGGCGCCGGCGCGCTGCGGCGGTGTTGTCGTCACGAGCTGAGCCGGCGCCGGCGCGCTGCGGCGGTGTTGTCGTCACGAGCTGAGCCGGCGCCGGCGCGCGGCGGCGGTGTTGTCGTCACGAGCGTCTCGTCGGAACGCACACATCAGATTGTTCCACAGAAACATTCCCTAGTTGTTTCAATTATAACAAAATATGTAACATCAGTCGAATGTTTATTTGGCGCACCGCTTGAGGTACAGCTCCCCGCTTCCCCACTCGCCTCGGTTCACGTCAGTCCAGCCCGACATAACAAGCGACTCATTATAAATAGAGCGCCTCCATGAAATATGCAGCGGCCGGCGCAGATACGCTGACTGCGATGCTACACCTCGCTCACACCTAGCTGCCTGACCCCGCGGGGCCGAGGCCACAGAATAAATATGGAACAGTACGGAAACTACCTAGAAACGTTCGAAACGGCACACTCACACAAACATAGGCATTGTGGAGACCCCCAAGCAGTTCATGCGGTGCTGTCAGTAGTGCGACCCGCGTCAAGGTCATGTTTAAGCTTATTTCCGTGACCTTTTTGAAAATGCCACGGAAGCAACTTTACCAATGAAGCCAACTCAACTGTGATATTTCGCATTCGCTTATTATGTTCTCGTTTTACACCATTTGGTAGTTATTTTACATTAGTAGGGCAGCATATTATTATTTTACATTATGAGGGGCATATTTTTATTTAGGATTAACTTATGCAGTTTTAGTTACAGAAATTGTGTTTTCGTGCAAAAATAATATGAACCATTCCGCCTCGTCGTTGGTGTCAACAGGCTTGCAGGCCGGTGGTGCTACCCAGGCCTGCACGATCGTAACTTGCAGGAGGAGCTCTCGGTCCAGCTGCTTCAGCGCCCACCACGGACCACCCTGAGCTGGTCGGAACAGCGCGCTCGAGGTCTGGGCGGAGATGTCGAACCGGATAACCGCTAGTTGGAGTAGGTCTCCACCTCCTCCATGACGTGTCAGTCGAGGACATGCGGTGAGGGAGCAGGGTTGGCCAACGAAATATCCACCTTTGAGTCATCCCGCATCCGCACAAATGTTGGGTGTGAACCCCGGAGAGAGCCCAGAGCCCAGTCCTCCACCACCCTGCCCCGTGTGTGCGTAAGCCGGGGTCCCCAAGCCACTTTTTTGGCATTGAAGTCCCCAAGGACGAGCACGGGGAGACAACGGAACCTTACGACGACAATTCTTAACTCCGTAAGGAACTGCTTACCATCAGGCGGAATTGCGGTCCACTAGCTTGTAAAGTTTAGAAAAAGCTAGTCCCTGCACAATACTACACAACACACAAATACAATATTGACTATACCAACGCCAAGCTCGATTAAGAATATATATAAATAAACCAATTTAGGGTTACCATTACTCACGTTTTACAAATATCCTGTTATTTGCATGATTATTGCCTTTTACATGCTAACTATTCATTAACAATTCCTATTGCAGCATATTTCAATAGAATCACTAAAATAACATGCATATTAACTTGGTATTTCGAAAAACCATTAAAAAGTCGACATTAATTTTAGGTTCAGCCCTACAAAAAAAGAAAGATGAATGAAATCCAGGTATTAAAAACGTTTTGTGGAAGCCAATTAATAAAGTTGAGGCATTTGTCACATATATTAATATAACTTTAGTTGTGTTAGTACTTATTTAATTATTATCGTAGTTTGTTAGTATTTCTTCTGTGCTAAGGACCGCTCTGAAGGTGGAAGCCTCCTCGATTTCTCTCCATTTGTCTCTATCCCTTGCCAGTCTGTTCCAAGTAACTCCAGCCGTGGCTACTATGTCACCACTTCAACGTATGGCCGGCCTGCCCTTTCGCCTTTTTAGGGTTCCGTAGCCAAATGGCAAAAAACGGAACCCTTATAGATTCGTCATGTCTGTCTGTCCGTCCGTATGTTACAGTACTTTTTTTTCGAAACTATAAGAGCTATACTGTTGAAACTTGGTAGGTAGATGTATTCTGTGAACCGCATTAAGGTTTTGATGCAAAAATAAAAAAATAAAATATTGGGGGCTCCCCATACTTGAATTGAAACTCAAATTTTTTTTTCATCAAACACAAAGGTGTGGGGTATGTATGTATAGGTCTTCAAAAATGATATCGAGGTTTCTAAAATATTAAGATAATATTAAGTTTGCGTGACAAACGCTTCCAAAGTGGAAAAAAGTTGGTCACCCCCTCCCCCACCCCTCTAACTTCTAAAATAAGAAAATGAAAAATCTAAAAAAACATGTCATGTACATTACCTACTATAAAAACTACCAACGGATTTTTTTTTTTTTTATTCATTTTTTCAGACAATATTATAGTCCATAAATTCAAATTACACATTAAAATAATTCAAAAAGGAAATCAAATAATAAAATATAAATTTCAACAACAATTGAATTAATTAAATCCAAAATAAAATAAATATTAAATAAAATAATGATGTTCCCGACCGATTTCGGCCACGGCGACCACTTCGACTCCTAGCCGATGATTTGGCGGCGAAACTTCGTGCACACTGAGGGCACGTAAGCACGCCGTCGACGTAGTTGTATGTGATGGCAGCAGGTGGGCGAGCCTTTATTTGGTCGCGTTTGGCATCGAGGACAGCTTTGCGCTGCTCCTCAAACTCGCGTACTTGTCCGTACACCATTCTGCGCCATTCTGACCGTATTGCTGCCAAACGCTCCCATTCAGAGGGTTCTATATTGCATCTCTTCATGTGTCGTTGTACGATATCCTTGAACCGGAGGAGTTGTCCGCCATGCTTTCGCTTGCCCTCCTCCAGCTCAGAGAAGAAGATGCGCTTCGCCACTCTTTCGTCCGCCAAACGTGATACATGTCCACACCACCGAAGCTGTCGACGCATTAAATAAGCCTCAATGCCACCAACATTGGCTCATCGCAGGACTTCGGTATTTCGCACTCTGTCAGACCATTTGATCTTCATAATGGATCGAAGACATTTAAGGTGAATACGATCTAAAGTACGTATGTGGTGGCGGTACACACACCATGTCTCAACGGAATAATATTTAAAATACATAACATGTAATGTTATGTATAATTCACATATACTTACAATTATTATTTATACGCATTTTAACTTTTCATTCACGCATTACATACGCATTTCATTTTTTTTAAATACGCATTCCAGTATTATGAGGCGCTGTTCTGATAACATTGTATGACACCGGCAGCGAATACCCCAGAAAGGGCTCCGGAAGCAGCGTTTTCCAAAGACTCAATATGAAGCTGCTTATTTGGAAGCCAGAGCTCAACTGACCACTATTCTGCAATGATTTCTAAAGAAACCTCGGTGAACGGTTGCAGGTCGAAATTTAAATATTCGAAAATATAGACGAGGGAACGGTAAATAATTTTACCTTAAAATAGTTCGGATGACAATTACGAAAGAAAAATAGCAGGTCAAAAAGAGTTTTGATGAAAAGGTTGTCATAGATACATCATCAACAATGTTGATTGTTGTCAAAAAATGTCATAATAATGAAAATGTTCTGTAACAATGTGAATATAAGTGGTATTAAATTAAAAAGTGCTGTGTATGACTCGATTAATTATGTTAATTGTTGTTATCCCACCCAAAAGTTAATGTCCTTGTCTTCCATATTTTCGCATTATTTATAGCCATAAGAATTGAATACTTCAGTTAGTAAATTCAGGTGAATCAGGTTAAACCCCTTATTATACTACGCGTTCACACAAAATGCTGATTTCTCCGAAGTAAAGGTATGAGTTTGGTTCGCCGACATGATTTGAATTCAAATCATATTTCGGTTTGCAAAAAAAAACAATAACATAAAAGCACTTTCTCTTACAAAAATGTAAGCGAAGCGATTCATCTGATCGAGAGGAGCCGAGCACGTTCCATTAGTGACGGTCTCAAAGGTATTGAGGTATATGTGTAGATGTGCCGCTAGCGGTGTAGCTATATGCCTCTGTGACACAACCGATCCGTTTTACATTAACAAGCTGCTGTGAAGGAGGCCTGTCATCTGCGTTTGTGATCTTGTTTCGCTCGTTAACTCCACGTGCCAACTTCAAACAGCACAACAATTATCAAGTACAATCAACTGATCAGAATGGGCAATTTTGTATTATTGTCGTTTATTTAGAAACTAACATTACTTATAGGCCGTAGAGCACTTAGGGCCCTTCTTGTACTCTGCAGCCGCAAGCACACTCGAGTACTACTTGGCTCTATATTTCAACCCAGTTAGTCTTATAACGACTGCACCAGGGAGCGAGGTGTAATGAGCTCACTCAAGTTCCGAACATTCACGAACGTCGCATGTTAGTGCAGTCATTGAAGCGAAAAATACGGCCTTAACTCCGAATTTTTTTACTGGGAACCGATTTGCATGAAATTTTGTAATTAGGCTCATCTTACCCTTAACTTTAAAAAATGATCTGAACTCCGCCTATTATTTTTAAAGGGTGTAAAACCCCTTAATGGAAAAATTTACATTGAGCCATTTTATCGCTAGAAAACATGTCTAATAGTAAGTGGCGAAATTGTAAAGTATTTTCTAACATAATTACCTCATATTAAAATCATTTTCAACCCCTTGAAAATCTTACAACCCTTGCAAGCAACCCCTAAGTTGAAAAAATCACAAAACAATACTTTGGTATGACATAAAAAGATATAAATATAGAGTAAGTAATATTTTATATTCTCTATAATAATTAATAAAAAAATTAACACCCTTCAACCCTTGAAAACTACCCCTTGACATTTTTTTTTAATAGTTACAATTTAGTGCTTGATCGCAATCCCGCCTGGTGGTAGGCAGTCATCGTTGATGGTAAAACGCGCTAGTTTATTTAGCCTATTCACTAAAAAAACTCAGTGAATTGGAAGGAAGACGGCAGTTGAGCGAGGTGATGCAATGTTAAACTCAACAACACGACCAACGATGCTGCGCCACAGAGAGATTGATCTGGAGATCCTCCACGACCAAACTCCTGACCCTGAAGTAAAAAACCTTTTTCTAAAACGGTGAAGGGTTAAAGGGCTCAAGAGAGGCTGTAATTGCGCTGCCACGCGCTCTTTAAACAATCATATCTCCGTCAATTTTTGTTTGACAGAAAAAATAAAAAAGCCAAATTGTTTGTGAGAAAAATACCAAAATTTTTAGTTTCTTCAGTTTTATACGTATCAGTCGTCATTATTGAGATATTATGAAAAAAAGTGGGTTTTTTTAAAATTTGAAATTTGTTTTTTTTTTTGGTTCAATCGTGACTTTTTTGAAAAATATGTGTCCTGAAGCAGCCAAACTGATACTATCTATCAAACACTTTATATTAAAGTTAATTCTAGGTGGAATAAGATCAATTTTAATTTTGGTGGAAATGGCACTTATGAAACTCATTGATTTAAAAGAAAAAACATTAGATGCTCCCCTTATTTGCAATACAGCTCACTTATTTTACGCGCCAAAGACTTTTCATAGTGCTCATTTTAAAGCTTATTTCAAGCACTACAAAACCCTATTGTATTAGAATGCATAAAATGCATCTGATCGCCGCTAGATGGCATTGACCACATCGATTAAATTTCAGACAAAATAAAAAACGGCTTTGATCTTTATTATCTAGCTTAATATTGCACTTAGAATACTTTATAAAAAACGAAATTGTTCATTGTTTGACCTGCTGTAATTTTGTTCTTTATAAAATTTTCAATAAAACGTTTTTGGAGATATTTGCAAAAAAAAAAAACCGATGAAAACGTGAAAAAAATGGGGAATTTCAATTGCCAATAACTTGAAAAGTATTGGATTTTTTGAAAAACTTTATAGACGAATTTTGCTTAAAATTTGGCCTTCTATCGATATCCGAGGTTATTTTGAAAGAAAAAAAATCACCCCCGAGAAGGGGTGGCAACCACCCCCAGTGTGGTTGCGGAGTTCAAATCATTTTCAATTTTGAAGTTAAGGGTAAGATGAACCTAATTCTAAAATTGTATACAATTCGGTTCACAGTAAAAAAAATCGGAGCAATAATGCTTCAATGACTGCACTATGTTAAAAACATTAATTTTGACAGCGCCACTATGCGCTTGCCCCGAGTGCGAGTGCTGAGTAACACATAGCCACAGCTACGTACGTCCACATACCACGCACACCACACCTACCGATAGCCCCTGGCGACAGCTTCGCACTCAATAACACCGCGATTATATTATTACGATCAGGGCCTGTAGCAATGTACAGTCAAGACCAAAAGTCGAGTTACAATCTTACAAAACTATGGCTAAGCAATACTAGTTTTCGTTATGACCTTCTTCTATAATAAAGTTTGATCTACAGTTGTCAAAGTGTATGAGACACTTTGACAACTTGCTGGCCGCTTATGATTGTTAGGTTCTACTTACTAATTTCAACGTTCACAGGAAGTGTTTCGATGGCCTAGCGGTCCTCGCCTTGTCCTCTGAGTTCAAATGTAATAACTTACAAAATATTTTTTAAATGTTTATTGGTGTTAAAATATGTAAAAATACCGATTCGCAACATAAAGATAATAATTTCTTTTAAGATTTTTTCTATATTAGAGTCATTATAAAAAGATGACGGTAGATTTGAATCTGAATCACTGGTTCACAAAAAATATTCCGCTACCTACAATAATTATTATTAGCTACAATAACTCAAATAATATTACTTAGCTGTTGTTGGTTGGTGAACATATAGTTACGAGTTATTAGTTTTACTTTTTTAATCAATATGCAGGCATATGTTTGTCGACCTCCGTGGCGCAGCGGTCAACACGCCTGCCTGTGACGCGGAGGCCCCGGGTTCGATCCCCGGCCAGGTCATGATGGAAAACGATCTTTTCCTGATTGACCTGGGTCTTGGATGTTTATCTATATATGTATTTATTATAAATATAGTATCGTTGAGTTAGTATCCCATAACACAAGTCTCGAACTTACTTTGGGGCTAGCTCAATCTGTGTGATTTGTCGGTAAAAAAATAAAAAAAATGAAAAAAAAAAAATATGCTCATATATATGCTATGGCTCAAATATCATATGAAACCGGTTTTTGTGTAAGTTGTTTTTATTATTATTTGGGTAAGGTGCAAGCCAGTCGCTTGTTGCAATTGTGTAATAAAATTGTTATTGTTTTAGAGAAATACTGTAAGCCGTTGGAGGTCAAGGTCAAGAGGTTGGAGGACGAAGGTAGCTGTCAAGACAAGTGAAACGAAACGACAATATTTAGCGTTGAATAAACCTTTAAATCGTGCGAAGAAGGGAGGTTGCATTTGTGGTTTAAAAATAAACTGGCGAAACTGATGGAGTCATATCGACCTAAACAAAAAAGAAAAAATATATTTATAACAATCACAGTGCAGAAGTGTCCTACAGAGTGTTTTAAATATATACCATTATATATCATAATAACGGACTTTAAACCAACTTTAAAGTAATTTAGCTAAGTTACAGTAATATGTTCGGTTAGCTTAAAAGCTAACAGATGTCGCCTTTGGTAAATTATAAAAACAATAATTTCGGAATTCGATAAAAAATAAGTTCATTAACTATTGAACTAAGAGAGCGCGAAAAAAGTCACTGCAGGATGGCAGAACTAGTAACATGCTATACACGCAAAAAAATTGTAAATGTAATAAGCACTGCTTTGTGTTCTAAGTATAGATTATTTTATGATTGTAATAATATTCAGGTTAAGCTTCAATCCTCTTTTCTTTAAGAAAATGAATAATTCAGCTATAACCTCTTTAATATAATATTATCATTTTCATATCTAAAAACCAAAAATGTTTTTTATATTTTTTACCATAACAATATCATAAGTTTGTCAGGGATTACTTTTATATAAAATATTACAATGCTGCCATATCAACGTTTGTTTCATTTATTAGTATAAGTATATCTATACCGAATAATATATAACTTTATAATATATTGCATTATAATATGCTTATTGTTTGTTATTATATTACATCTATAGTAAACTAAAACATATAATTAAAACCTTTTTTGGTATAAATATTCATTAAATTTTCCTATTCATTTAAATATTATTTGCAAACATATTTACTTTAAAATACATATCAATTATTATTATAAATTATATGAAACAATAAAAAGATTTGCTGTTATTAAGGATCGAACCCACAATCGCACGCTTTTGATAGCACCCATTGATAAAATATTAACGAAATCGCGAAAAGCGAAATCGAACATCAAACCAACCAATGCCGAGAACGATTGACCACGTGATTTATCGCGTCGCGTGGTCAATCGTTTTCGTTATTGGTTGGTTTGTTACTCGATTTCTCTTCGCTACGAAGCGATGTTACATTGACTACAGGCTCAGGTATTACAAGCGGCGGCGCTTCGATTGTGGCTCTCCCAAGATTGTCTTCGTACAATACTTTACTGCGGAAGGTCTACGTCATCGAAATTGCTTCGCATTGTGTGAGATAAGATGACACAAGGTGACCACCTTGGAAACTTCCATTTAAGTGGCCACTGATTGACTCGCGGCTCGCCAGAGTGGTCAAAGTCGCCGAAACATACGGATTTACTATTTATAACTGCCAGTAAAGCCTTACGAAGTGTCGTGGACTAGTGGACCCACAGACGGACGGGCGGATGTTGATTTCCCTGACTGTTCAGACGTATAGGTATAATTATACATATATTGTATATAATTACAATGTTTATTTAATTATACGTCTTATATAATTTACTCGACAAATCGTTGTCGAATACAAAATGATCGAACAATAGTGACCTGTGCGACCTATTGTGTTCCGCAGCGCACACACCACTACATGGCGCCGCCGCGCGCCCTACTCAAATATAATACTAGTATAGTAGGTACGTATAGTAGGAAAAACATAGTAAACTCGTCCCGGCTGTTAAACGTGCTGCCATTACCGACACCTGGTGGATGTTGGCGGTACTTTTGCATTGTTTGTATCTATCTGGTGAAGCCGTACGGAGGACGGGTCTGAGCAGTTGTGTTGCGATGTGTGGCGGGTACGATGGGCCAAATGTTGTTGTGTCGGGAGTTTGGTCGTGGAGAGTCTCCAGATCAATCTCCCTCTAGCGCAGCATTGTTTGGTCGTGTTGGTCTTGGGTTTAACATTGAATCACCTCGCTCAACTGCCGTCATCCTTCCTATTCCTTAGTTTTTTAAGTGAATAGGCTTAATAAACTAGTGCGCTTTACCATCAACGAATGCATCACTGCTTATCATCAGGCGGGATTGCAGTCAAGCACTAGTTTGTATTACCTATTTACGTACCTAGTTATATGTATCCATGTTTGTACCTACGTACTTGGTTATTCGTATACATAACATAGTAAATATAAGTTCGACTGAAACTTGAAATGGGAACAAGTTTAAATAATAAAACAGAAGTGTATTAGGTACACATTTTTATTTAAGTTCAAATTATACATCATGGAATTTTGATGGTTGTTTTTCCGCGGCAGAACGATTTGCCCTAAGGAGTACTTTCGACAAATAGAGTAAAAGAAAAAAAAACGTGTTTGTATTGCAAAATAATAATAAAAACAAAATCATCAACTCGAAAAAGTAAGAAAAGTTCGTTGCGCTACGTACAATTTGTAGGTACTACTCGGAAGGCACATGCAGCCGCCTCAAAGGAAAGCAATGCATTTGATGTTCAAAACATATTAAGCTACCGCGCGCACAATCCAAAAATTCACCGCCATGCCGACAAAAGAAAAAAATGTTCAATCCAAAAAAATCTGTCATGTGCGTTAATACGGTATAAATAACTTAATTGTAATAATACAAAAAACTACTGATAAGTCGACAAAGGCGATGCCGGTTTATAAATGTTCAAACTAAAATAAGCACTCGACTGTAGTGATACGATACGATATAAAGTAGTCTGCGCGCAAAAATTACAAACATTCGAAAGCCTAGTGTTTATTTTATTGCCCTATCTATTGTAATTGTATCTTGACAGCCTCCGTGGCGTAGCGGTAGCGGTCGCGGCCGCTGCGCAAGGTGGCGCGGGTTCGATCCCCGCACAGTGCAAGTATTTGTATGCATGAATATGAATATTTGTACTGGTCTGGTCGTGCCTCGGAAAGCACGTTAAGCCGTTGGTCCCGGTTGCCCTACGAACATCTAGTGGCAGTCGTTACGGGTTGTTGGAGCCCTCAAAAGTCCTACAATTTGTCTTACTGCAATGCTTCGATGTCGCCTTCGGGTTGTGGAGGTCAGACGGCAGTCGCTTCATAGAAAATGTCGAAGTTTAGCCATATCAGCAGTTGGACTGGCAAGACGAACCCCAGACTCCAAAGCTGAAAAGGCTTCGGATGCGACTGGGATTAACGCTGGGATGATGATGATTGTAATTGTATCTATGGTGTAACTTTATGCTAGGCATTGATAAAAAATTATATCAATGATGCTAGGGCTAATTATGACTCCCATGCTGCCCGGTGACTTTACGCGGAGCAGCAACACCTGGGCCTGTAGCCAACGTAACATCGCTTCATAGCGAAGCGAAATCGAATACCAAACCAACCAATGGCGGGAACAATTGACCACGTGATTTATCGCGTCACGTATATCACGCGCCAATAATTAATGGCCATCTCATTGGACCTCTTTTTGTGACAGGACACTTAACAGGTGGAACCTATCTCGAAATGTTACGTGGTCTTATCCCGGACCTATTAGATGACCTTCCATTATCAGTGCCAATGGAAAATCTTTTTTATCTGCACGATGGGTGCCCGGCTCATTAGCACCGTGTTATACAAGAGTACCTGATCTCGGTATTTCCCCAGAGCTGGTTTGGACGCGGTGGGCCAGTGCCTTGGCCAACAAGAAGCCCAGACCTAACTCCATTAGACTTTTTCTTGTGGTCTGAGATTAAGCGCCTAGTGTATTGTGAAGAGTACGAAACTCGTGACTCGACTAATGACTGCGATAGTGGACGCTTGTAATATCGTGCGTAGTGACAGAGACACCTTATTTAAATTACGCTTATTATAGAGTAGTTTATGTTTACAAAACGGCACGGGAGTGTAATACTTCTAAGACAAACATCGGAGGTGCCGGTGCGCCATCTTCGACGCCAGACACCACGGCTTGTCTGCGCGAAGTGGCGCAACTCCATGCCACTAGCAAATCTTCGTACAGCAGGTATAGATCGTGATACAAGGACAGCAGCATCCGCTGCAGCAGCCACCGCAACAACCTCCGCACATTTTCCGTTAAATAGTAAAATAAGAGCCTTAAATAGGTCGAAAATAGAATAAGCTGTGGAAAGTCACTGTTTTATAACTTTTTAGAAGGTTTTTTTGGGAATTTTTATTGATGTGTGTATTGCGCAAGCGATTTGATTAAGACATGAATTAAAAGACAATCAATTAAAACGTGCGTGATTGTGTACACAACGCAGAGACTTACACTTAGAACAAGAGAGAGATGACATTACTGTATTTGGTACTTACTTATTGACTTGACTTGTTTTAATTATTAATTATTATCTGACATCTTTATAAATTCGTAATTGACCTGTCCATAATAAATTTTTGACATTTATTAATTTTATGACCTTTTTATATCTTTTTTATTTTGTTTTGAATGAATTTATACATAAGTGATTATTAGTTGTGTATATTCAATTGTAAGTAGAGACAAACGCCAAGTGAAATTGCATGCCTTCAGGCGGATTATGGAGATGCCAAACTATTTTACCTATCGATGTGAATTATATCAATTACCCATTATCGCAGTAAATGAGTTTGAGTTTGAATTGAGTTGAGTTGAACAATTACTCCGTTACCGGGAACTGTAAGTAACTACCTACTCGTACTTTTTGTAAATAGGTACTCTTACCTTACTCCGTTACCGGGAACTGTAAGTAACTACCTACTCGTACTTTTTGTAAATAGGTACTCTTACCTTACTCCGTTACCGGGAACTGTAAGTAACTACCTACTCGTACTTTTTGTAAATAGGTACTCTTACCTTACTCCGTTACCGGGAACTGTAAGTAACTACCTACTCGTACTTTTTGTAAATAGGTACTCTTACCTTACTCCGTTACCGGGAACTTTTTTGTAAATAACGAACATTTCGAAGTAGTTTAGCTGATCAGAATTATTGTAAATAAGGTGATTCCTATTTTTTAAATACGCCACAAATACATTTTTGGGTATCTGAAAAAAATTCTTTGATAATATTCTTTTTTTTCATCATCATCATCATCATCAACCTTTTTATCGTCCCACTGCTGAGCACAGGTCTCCTCTCATACAGAGAAGGATTGAGCGTAATCACCACGCTTGCTCAATGCGGGTTGGCGATTTCAGACTTAAAGTCCAGGTTTCCTCAAGATGTTTTCCTTCACCTTCAGTCAATGGTGTCCAAGATTTATACTTAGAAAGTACATATAACTTTAGAAAAGTTACATTGGTACTTGCCTGACCTGGAATCGAACCCGCGCACTCATACTTGAGAGGCTGGTGTTTTAACCACTAGGCCACCACGACTAGTAATAGTAGTTAGTAGTTAGTAGTAGTACTACTAGTAGTAGTAGTAGTTTTTTTTCATGTTCAGTAAATTGCAGCTAAAAAGTATTTATGGTGTACCCAAGCCCGCCAAAGTATGAAGGGAAAATTTGAATAACTTGTTGGATAATAGCTGAAGCACGCGGGGAAATAATAGAGTTTTGTTTATCACTATGCTAAATCTGCCATTTCACGTTTCTAATATTTTATTTACTGATGAAATGATTGTATTAATAAGACAAAATAGTTTCGCTGTGGGAAAACAAACATTAGAATTCCACTGTGTATAGTAGGTACTCAAACATGCAAATATCACAATTTTCTTACACAACCACATGAACACATAACCATTTCTAACAATAAATAATATTAATAGTAATTCATTTATTTCAGATTACTCCATAATTGTTAAATTATTTGGTAAACAAATAATTCCAACGATTTTGAACAAAAACAAGCAAACTAGTTATTAACAAAAACTCTATTTGAAATTCTTGAACTTCTCGAAACTCTAAACTGCGTAGAAAACAAACGTCAATGAAGTTTAAAACCTTTTTAAAATAAACCTACTAAGCAGCGGTATTCAACGTGCGTCACAGTGCCGTCACAGTGCCGTCCTCTTCCTGTTAGCTAAACTAATAATAATATTTGGCGTAATAATTTGCACCAACGACAGTCCCATTTGTGGTTCAGGAGATTCTGTCCAATCTTTGGTTGCCTGGAAGAGATTGCATTAGTGATAAAGCCGCCAAGTGTATGTATTTTTGTGTTGAATGTTTTTGTTCGATGTTCGATTGGTGTACAATTAAGAATTTATATAAATAATAAATAATCTGAAAAATCCTAAGGCAGTATAATATTTATAATTAGTAAAATAAGTAAAGAGGCTTTTAAACTATGTACTTGAAAGGAAAAAAAATACAAAATATTTATGTTCATTAAAAGAACATTTATTTCTGCTTTAAATGAAAAAAGCGTGAAAGAGGTCTGGTTTAGATCAGGTCGTGTTTTATTGACATATTATTATTATTATTATTATTATTATACGACTGCTATCTTGTTTAACGAAAAGAAAGAGACAGTTGCAAACAAGCGATAGATGTCACTATTCTCAATGTTGAGCTTGTTCAATGTTCAGCTTGATCCGGCCAGAGTGGACGCGACGCCAATATAGTTAGGAAAAGGCTAGCAGGCAAACGGCGCAATTTTGTTTACTTGAATTTTTACCAGTTATTTTGATTAAAAATCCAAACGACTAAACCGATCTTTATAAAATTCTGTGGGACCAAACTGAAAGTATGAGCAATACCGATATGACGCGATTAATTACGGTTGGTGTAGCGGCTGAGCGACCGGCTGCTGCGCTGTGTGTCGTGCGTTCAATCTGCGCACGGAACTAATATTTGTATGATCTACAAGCAGTTGTTCCGGATCTGGCTGTTTGTATATATGAGTTCATATGTTTGTAAACGCACCCACGTTACAGGAGTAATTCCTAGTACGGGGTAACTTAAAAAAAAAAATAAACATTAACAATATCTAGATTTTCTTTGATTGTCACATTAGCATGACGGTAGGTAGTGGTTGTCCTTTGTTAAACTTAAAGCTGTAGCTTTTTCAGGAACTCCCCTAACCGTCTATGGTCTTCATCATTAAATCAACCTGCAGACCTTCATTATAACCCCAAATCACATGGGTGCCAGGATCTCATCGATATAAATGAAATAAGTCCAAACACAAGGTAGCTACTGTAATTCACTGAAGATTTCCCTCGGCTGTGTCGCGGCTCCATCATCAGTTCTATTTCAGGCCTTTATTAAATTGTGGTGCTTTAAAATACATAAATAATTCTGAAAATTCTGAATGTATCCTTGGAGTACACCGACCGCCTTCAGCTTTTGGGAGTTGAGATTTCCTCGAACCTAAAATTTCGGCGGTTCATTGGGTCCAAGGCCAAGGTGGCTGCCAGTAAACTTGGCGTTATCGCAAAGGTCCGGCGGTACTTCACACTAGGATAACTTATAATGTTATACAAAGCACAGGTCCGTTTGTGTGTGGAGTACTGCAGGCACATTTGGGCTGATGCTGCAAAATGCCACCTGGCCACTTTGGATTCAGTGGAGAGGCATGCGGAAAGGCTATTGGCGACCCAGATTTAGCTCAAAACGGTCTCCAAAGCCGAGAGCACAGGCGAAGCGTAGCCAGCCTATCGGTGTTCCATAGAATGCATTTTAGGGAGTATGTGAGGGAATTACATGATTTAATTCCCCCATCTCCGTTCCACCATCGAATGACCCGTCGTACGGCGAGTTTCCACCCTCATGCTGTTGACACCACAACGATCCGAACTAAGAGTTTCGTCTCTTCTTTTATAACGCGCACTATCACAGCCAGAGTTTTTTTTTATATAAATTACTAGCGGTCGCCAGCGACTTCGTTCGTGTAGAGTTAGTAATTTGAACATGTTCTGCTCCGCTCGTATTGGTCACAGCGTGATGTTATATAGCCTTAAACCTTCCTAGATTAATGGGCTTTCCAACGTAAAAAGAATTTTTCAAATCGGATCAGTAGTTCCTGAGATTAGCACGTTCAAACAAACAAACAAACATACAAACAAACAAACTCCTCAGCTTTATATATTAGAATAGAGTAATAGAATATATAGATAAACTAGTGAGTAGTTTATGAAGAGTCTATTCACTCTAGCCTTGAAGACACTCAAATTGTAGTCCGACGCAATCACCGCTGCTGGCAAATTGTACTAAAGCGCTGGGCGGAGCACTTCAATTTATACTCTGCTGAATGTGGATCGTTCAACTGATCTTCAAGGGTCGGCTTAATGCCTCAACTCCCTCCTGTAGGGTCGGCTTAATGCCTTAACTCCCTCCTGTTCTTGAGTTGGACGAGCGACCATTGCTTGATGAGGTTGTTACTGCCATCAGACAGCAGCAAAACCAAAAGGCGGCTGGCATTGACCTTATACCGGGAGAGCTGATCAAATACGGCGGAGAGGGTTTGCATGAGTTGATATGGAAGCTGTTTGTTCGTATGTGGAAGGAAGAGCGCGTTCCTGATATGTTTAAAGTGTCGCGTATAAGAACACTATATAAGAACAAAAATGACCGATCCGACTGCAACTCATACCGTGGTATTACGCTTTTATCGACTCCTGGAAAGTTTTTTGCTAGAGTTCTCTACAACCGCCTAAAGGTATTGTCTGAAAAGATTCTGCCTGAAACCCAGTTCGGCTTCCGACCGGACCAAGGCACCTGTGAAGCGATATTTTCCGTGCGTCAACTACAGGAAAAGAGTAGAGAACAGGGTCGTAAGCTATACCTCTTCTTTGTTGACTTGGAGAAGGCTTTCGACAGTGTGCCACGTGAAGCCTTATAGTTAGGGTTAGGTAAGCTGGGATGCACTGAAAAGTTTGTGAGACTTCTTAGACTCCTATATGACGGCATGCAATGCTGCGTTGCTGTAGACGGTGCACAGAGAGACTTCTTCCCCGTTACCTGTGGGGTGATGCAAGGATGCGTCTTAGCACCAACTCTGTTCGCCTTATACTTTGCAGTGGTAGTGGGAGAGATCTTACAAATTGTTCCACAAGGAGTTCGCATCCGTTTCCGCACCGACGGCGGTCTTTTCAATCTGGCTAGACTTAAGGCTCGCACCAAAGTGTCACACGCACTGATTACTGAGATCATGTATGCTCATGTATGTATGTATGATCATGTATGTATGGGATTTGTGCTTCTTAGCAGAATCCCCAGACGGTCTACAACAGCTGATGTCCGCTTTTCATCAAGCCTGCCGTAAGTACGGCTTAAAATCAGTGTCAACAAGACGGAGGTGATGTACCTAGACATTCACGGTCACGAGACACTGAATATAAAGCTTGGTGAGGATGTGTTGAAGCAAGTAGACAAGTTTCGTTATCTGGGGAACACTATAAGTTCTAAGTGTGACCTTATTGCTGATATCAACAGCAGAGTCGGAGCTGCAGCTGCAGCGTTTGGCAAGTTGTGTTCCAAGGTCTTCTGCTCACATGACCTTAGGCTAGCTACGAAAATATCCGTATATATGGCAATTGTACTGCCAAACCTTCTATATTCCGCTGAGACATGGTGTGTGTACCGCCACCACATACGTACTCTAGATCGTTTTCACCTTAAATGTCTCCGATCCATTATGTAGATCAAATGGTCTGACAGAGTGCGAAATACCGAAGTCCTGCGACGAGCCAATGTTGGTGGCATTGAGGCTTATTTAATGCGTCGACAGCTTCGGTGGTGCGGACACGTACCACGTATGGCGGACGAAAGAGTGGCGAAGCGCATCTTCTCTGATTCAACAACTCAATGAGTCTAAATTTAAAACGTGCATTAAACGCACGCTGTGTAAGTAAGCATATTATAAACTGGAAGATTATATTCTTGATAAAAATGCTTGAATAAATGCCAGTCCTGTTCCACAGCCACAGACAATTTTGTAAGTTTGGAAGAGATACCATTCCCCCTTTTTGTTGTTTTCCAAATATTCCTTTTTTATTTTTTTTTTGTTTATTTCAACATTGTGCATAATATTTTGCTACCATAATTTTGCAAGTAATATGGTATTGTATAATGTAAAAGCACTTTTCAAGTTTGTGAATGTGAGGCACCATGGACTATGGTTTATTTTTTTTTTATATATAACTTGTTTGATATTAGGAGATTGGCAGTTGAGAGTTTGTCATGCTCACCCAAATGTCTTGCTGATGGTGGCGCGTGTTGTTGGGTCATTTGGTTCTCTTCAAAATTGTTGAGCTAAGTGGGGCTGATGCACGCGTCATGCTTGTGAACGGGGGCCGTCAGTGGAGACTGGCCATCAAGAGCCCACTGGCAGCTTCTTAGCTGCCAGTGGGCTCTTGATGGCCAGTCTCTGATTCATTGTCTCTAATTCATTTTCTAATTATTTTTTATATTTACACATTGTGCTCACATGATAGAAGCAACCGAAATATGTAGCAAAGAAATGTACCCCATATTATGATTTTAAAACAGTGTCCGGGGAGTTCCTTGCACGTTCATCTCCATAGAGATCTACGCTTTGGAACGTGCAACTTACCTTCACTTTTCTTGGACTCACAGACATTGACTATTCAAAAGCACCAACGGATGGTTAATTTGAAATAAACAATCTTGATTTTGATTTTGTCCTCAATATGTCATAAACAAGGCAAGGCGATGCACGATGGGTCCGTGATAGGAACAGCACTAATGACTGATTTATAGAGAGTGCCCGTCGCACATCAGGCGCCACATGTCTGTGTGCTCCCACGCGGTCATGACGTCACGGGCGTCACGGCACATGTATCGTTCGGCTCGATGTGGTGTGGTGACGTCACGGGTCATGTCTCACGCTCCACAATCCACACGCAATGGACTCACGTAGCCGACATTTTTGCGATTCCACTGTCACCTGCTAATTGATATTATGATAATGAATGTTAACAAGCTAATGTCGTAATGGAATATTGCTGTACAGTGGCGCACTTTAAACGATAATAGAGAGTTCTGTGCAGAATAATAATGTGCCACCGCTCTACATAACTGTGGCCTGCAGTTGAATGCTTAACTTTCAACTATTAAATTAAAGTATTCCATTTATTTTAGTTCAACATTATTACGCGAAAGTATTGCGAGCCAGACATTTCCTAACGCTGGAGTATTAAAGTGTGTGACAGTGATTGAAAATATATTATCGTCCGCCGGCCCGTCAATCAGGAGCAGTTCGATTCCGTAAACCTGGCTTTAATAAGTACGTCGAGTATTTCTCGGAGGCAAGGGTCGGAGGGCGACGTAAAGGCGACCGTGGGCGGGGGAGGGCCGGTGGGCGGGGGAGGGCCGGTGGGCGGGGGAGGGCCGGTGGGCGGCAACAGGTGCTCCTCGCGAAACGCTTTATAGCCATCGAACGAGCCCAGTCACAGTCCACCTGCAAACAGCAACCCAACTACTGAATGACCGCCTGAGGCGCAATTTCCATAATTCTATGTTCATGCATTCTAAACTCAGTGTCAATCTATTTAATTTACGTAAATTCATGAAAAGTTTTTAACATCGGCAAAGATCGACATACATTTAAATGTTTTAAAATTTTTGAACATAGGTACCTATATGAAGTTTTATGCGCAAATAAGTATTAGTTCAGCGGCGACGATGTCAATGTATCAGGCATGTCGGACGCGTGCTGAGGCAAATCATGTTTGTACTATTGTTATCTGTAAGACCTGTTAGACCATGTTTAGAGCAAATAATAGTACATTGTTTTTCTAGGGCGGGATGTAAGACAGTCCGAGATTGTAATGTCTATTCCGCCCGAGGTAAACACAATGTTTTTCAACACATTTGCGAGTAAACTATAAATAAAAATTACAGTTTAAATAACAAAATAACGATAATGGCAGAAAAAGACGGACCGCTCTGATTGGTTAAATTACGCGGGCGGCCCCGAATCATCATCAACCTTTTTATCGTCCCACTGCTGGGCACAGGTCTCCTCTCATACAGAGAAGGATTGAGCGTAATCACTACGCTTGCTCAATGTGGGTTGGCGATTTCAGACTTAAAGTCCAGGTTTCCTCGAGATGTTTTCCTTCACCTTCAGTCATTGGTGTCCAAGATATACTTAGAAAGTACATATAACTTAGAAAAGTTACATTGGTACTTGCCTGACCTAGGATCGAACCCGCACACTCATACTTGAGTGGCTGGTGTTTTAACCACTAGGCCACCATGACGGCGCGGCCCCGAATATTTTTGAAATAATAAAAGGCACGAGAAAAACATGTATGCAGCCAAAATATTAGCATTTTTCATTCTAAATTTGAATTAATGAATGTGTTGTAATATGGTTTCTAGTGCCTTCTACATATTTTGAATGAAGTTAATGAAAAGTTTATAATTCGAAAATCCGCAAGGAAGACTTACTTAGTTTTTATATGATATTGAACCTTCTTGAAATATATCACGTCCTTGGGCTCACAATGAAATTTTGCAAGCCCGAGGGTACAATACGGGACATCCCGCCTAAGTTACTTGCGTTTATTAACACTATTTACGAGCATGTGTGATGAAAATATTATTATTATTGGTTCTCCAACAAGTAAGTACCTACATATGTCACTACATCTGCAACTGTTGGATAGTTCTTTAGCAGGTATGTATGTCATTATGTTTGCAACTGCTCGTTCGGGGAACGATGAAATCTACACTATGACATCTATATGAAGCATCATTTGGAAATACTCATGTCGTCACAAATCCACAAGATGCATACTATAATGTAATAGCTGAAGGATTTTCAATACTTAGTTAGCGCCGCCTGGAGTCCGTGGCTTGCAATGCCTTCATTCGAACCGCAACAACCCGTTGAACGAGGGGTAATTACTGGATGATGGAACTCCTGAAAACCAATATACATATATTTTATTTGTGCGAATTTATTGGTGCAATAATCTGTACATCATTGTCCCGCCCTTGTCCTGATTTATTTGAGGTCGACGCAATATTTAATTTTCTTCCTTTTAGAATTTCGTACCCTAAGGATAATAAAAGAGCGAGGTAGCCCAGTATTTGAAAGAATATATGTCAAGGATGATAAAATATGCAAACTAAGAAAGCAAATATACTTGCATATTTATTCATAATTATAAATTGCAAACTTAGTTTAGAAAATATTTTGTAAAAATTTACAAAAACTTTTCAATCCATCAACTTCAAAATAATTTTCCTAAAAGTCTAAAAAGTTCTACTTCCGAGAATTTTTTCATTCATTTTAAACATAGGGTTCGAATGTTAGAGGGGGGGGGGGACACACATTGTTTTTTTACTGTTGGAGCATTTATTTCCGAAAATAGTAACATTATGATTTCAGTAAACCTCTATTAATTTTTGATTACCTATCCGACAATACGTTACAATGAATCGTGACCTGGCTTGTGTTAGCGCTTGGGCTAAGTCATTTGGCTTACAAAATTAACCCAACTAAATCCCAGGCTATGATCATAGGCAGCAGATTCGTTCGCAATGCAGCCAATATTACATCTCTCCTGCCTTTATATCTCGATAGTGTATGAATTGACTTAACAGAAACTGCCAAAGATCTGGGTGTAGTTATAGACTCCAATCTATCGTGGCGTGCTCAGGTCAGTGAGGTCAGCCGAATGGGTGAATATCTCCTTTCATTTGCTGAAATGCCTTCAGGGTCTTCTGCCCTTGAAGACTAAAATTTCCTTAGCAGACACTTATTCAGCCGATTATATATTATGCCGACGCCTGTTACGTGGACGCTACTGAGGAGCTGTTAAACAAGCTTGAGCGCTTGCAAAACCTGTGCATTTGCTTTGTTTTCGATCTTCGTAAGTAGGACCATGTTTCTCACCTACGCAAGGAACTCAAGTGGCTCCCAATCCGCCTTCGCAGGAATACTAAGATTTTATGTCTCCTTTTCAACATCTTACACAACCCGTCTTATCCTTCCTACCTGCGTGAGCGTTTTTGTACGCGCGCTCTAGAGGCGCACCCTGTAGAGCACACTTAAGATCCATCCTTAAATCTCATCATAAAAAAAGGATTTACTATTCCTATTCCTTCTCTGTACATGCTGTAAGATTGTGGAACTCACTCCCGCCTGATATTCGTGATTTACTATTCCTATTCCTTCTCTGTCCATGCTATAAGATTGTGGAACCCACTCCCGCCTGATATTCGTGATTTACTATTCCTATTCCTTCTCTGTACATGCTGTAAGATTGTGGAACTCACTCCCGCCTGATATTCTTGATTTACTATTCCTATTCCTCCTCTGTCCATGCTGTAAGATTGTGGAACTCACTCCCGCATGATATTCGTGATTTACTATTCCTATTCCTTTTCTGTACATGCTGTAAGATTGTGGAACTCACTCCCGCCTGCTATTCGTGATTTACTATTCCTATTCCTTCTCTGTACATGCTGTAAGAGTCTGCCCTTCACTCCAATTCAAATCTTCGCTCCCCCAGAAATTTTTTTGCTTCCTGGGTCAATTATTATACAACAAATTAAACGTCACTCTCAATTTTTATCCTAAAACCATTTCCCATTGTGAAAAGTCAGTGAAAACTTTTCTTAAATCCCTTGACTATAAAAAAACGGAGGACTTGCTGACAGTTCCCAAATAGATTTCCACCAGCTTGTGGCTGTTTTACATCGCAAACTCATACTCGCACACTTCAACATGCTTTCAAACAGCAACCTATATGCATACTCTCCATCATTCACTCTAACACGACACTTCACTTTCATATGAATCATTAGTTCTGCTTTGTTAATTGTTTTGTTCTGTTTTAATTGTTATTTTTTTTTCTGTATTATGTGTTGTTATCATTAACCTTTAACTGATTGTCTCTTTGTGATCTTCTTGGTACTATCAAATGTTACTCAAGAATCTAAAGATCGTATTTTTCCAAACGTGTTACTTAATTGTTTTGCTTCGGGGGGGCCCTGGTGACCTGTAACACAGGTTTCTCCAAAAACCTACTTCAGGCACCAGTCTCTTCCTGGTGGAATATAAGTATAAGATTGTTAAACTAACCTTGTGAAGAGAGAAATAAATAAATTGAAATTGAAATTGAAAATTGTAAGATTGTGGAAGTCACTCCCGCCTGATATTCGTGATTTAAACGCTATTTCTAAATTTAAACGTTTCCTTTCCTCTATATTGTGAGAATTTGTTTATTATTTATACATATTTATATATTTTAGTAATATGTATTTATTTAAGTATACTTATATAATAATTTTTGGTTTATATGTTTAGGTATATTTAATATTATTACTTTAATAGTTATCATATTCATATTTTGTTTCCTACTTGTTCTTACACACTATTGTCTACATTTCTGTTTTACTTCTTTTTCCGCAGGTCTGCTGGAAGAAATTTCTTAAGAAATAAGCAGCACCTTTGTACTCAGATCTTAATTTTGTCGTATTTTTATGTATTTTATTGTGTGTACATATAATTATGATAAAATAAATAAATAAGTAAATAAACCATAGGGACGAGAAGTTAGGGTCTTCAAGATGATGGAGACCATACAGATGTCCTAGCGGGCATTCCCACAGACCTCGACACGCTACAGGACATGATGCTTCAATGAGTATCCTGGGTAGTTGAGGTATGCCACATCTGACGGATATCTAATCTGGGTCTCCGTCAAGAAAAACAGGTGAAGCTTATCAGCCTCTAGATGCTGATGGACTGTCTCAAGATTTGTAGCAGGCGTCGAATGTTGGTACCTATAAGGAATAATCATAAATAATGTCGGTAGAAGAATATCATCATTTTAAAAGATAACACACAACTTCTTCTTCAATACTCGTAGATATTCGACTTGAAACTTAAGTTTAAATTAAACAAGTCTTGCGGACTTGTGCATACGCGCACTGACTCTGTAACTAATTTGGTTAAAATACACATAAATTAGTAATTAGTTGAACGCGGGCGGACGCAGATTATAATATTATGTTTACTTTATTAATTACCTGGCAGCTGTCCAAATGGCCGCCAACAATGTGATGGTGCCTAGCGACACGTCCAAACGATAATCCGGTTTGTTTGTCGCAGTTGATGTACTGATTGGTCGCCGCTGTGGCACGAGTGTTGGTAAACACAGGTATGTATTAATTTTAATTATCTGAACAACAAACACTCAAAAACAGTGAAGTAGGTCGTCGTTTGCTCAGCGGTTAGTTTCCGACTCTCACTTTCTACCATGACTTCTCCGCACAGCAGTCGCCGACGGCTTTGTATTTATAACGTGATGCTCGGGCTAGTAGGGAATCAATCCGGTCCGAAAGAGAGGCTATGGTAGACCGTGCGAATGTTGCACTACAGGCAGTCTCCGAAGGGGGCAAGGTCAATCTTGTAGCATTCAATGCCGCCAAAACACAGACGTGTATTTTCACCGTTACTTTAAACTAAGAAAAATTATGATTGATCGTAAAAGTTCGATCGATTACAAAAAGGAAAGTTTTTTTTATAAAAGTTATACGAACATATTAAAAAGGACAACTGTAAAAAACTTTAGGAAGGTTTGCTGGACATACAATATGATAAGAAAACCCTGTCCGACCCGTAAGGATAGTAAAGGTTAGGTAAACAGTTGAACAAATATGATATAAAATTTTACATAATCATTATTGTTAAAAATTAACTTATCCAGCATTAGCGCATTCCCCGAGTACTTATATTATTTACTAAATTATAGACCGTATCAGCTTCACACCATTTATTTTATTGTTCTGTCATGACGACAGACAGCGCATCATATGTTGGTTGCCAAGGTAGGTATACAACCTCCAACACGCCTCCTCAATCTACTACATGATGAGTTACACAAATTAGAACCAAAAACGCTAACTTGATTACATATAGAAGTAATAAATCCAACGCGTCACATTAACAAAACAAAACAATATCAAAATTAAAAATAACCATTACAACATATAGGTATAAAACTCAAATTACAAATCCTAAACCTAACTGTACTTGCCCGCCCTCTTAATGGGTAATTTTTGTACAATCTGTTTAAGTTTTGGGCCTGGCAGAGACTTCGTTAACATGTCTGCTAACATCTCTTGAGTACACAAGTATTGTACATCAATCGCCTCCTTAATCAAGGCTTCGCGGACAAAATGATACCTAATATCTATATGTTTTGTTCTATTATGGTTCATTTTATTTTGCGATATTTTATGTGCTGACTGATTATCGTTAAAAATAATCGTTGGTTTGTCGCAAGCATTTTTAGTCAAACTAGACAACAAACCTCGCAAGTAAATTGCTTCTTTAGCAGCCTGACTGAGTCCTATGTATTCTGCCTCAGTCGAAGACAATGCTACATATCGCTGCTTGCGACTCTCCCATACTATTAAATTATCGCCTAATGTAAAAAGCATTCCTGTGAAGGACTTTCGATCGAATGATCCCCCCCAATCAGCGTCAACGTACCCGCGCATCTCTAAGTTACCGGATTTTCGGAAGACAAGCGCAAAATCAGATGTCCCCTTTATGTATCGCAATACCCGTTTAGCACAATTGAAGTGGGTCTCATCATAGCACGAATTGAATTGAGACAGTAAACTGACAGCATGTGCTATATCAGGCCTAGTAGTTTGAGCCAGATAATTCAGACATCCTATCAAACTTTGGTACGGCAACCTACAACCAGGCTCAGCTTTTTCTAGCTTGATGCCTACCTCCATTGGGGTATTGACTGGTTTACAGTCTGACATTTTAAATTCCTTCAATACATTCAGGACATACTGTTCTTGATCGAGATAAATAGTTCTCTTATCTCGTCGTAACCTCATACCTAGTACGTGCCTAGCTTCGCCTAAGTCTTTCACTTTAAACTTTTTGAGCAGCCCGTTTTTCAAAGCTTGCTTCTCTTTATCCTTCTTTGGAGGACATAATACAAATATATCATCAACATAGATAACTACCACTATCCTATCTTGACCTATTATCTTTTGATATAAACAGGGCTCTATCTTTGATTGTATAAAACCTAAATTAAGCATCTCCTTATCTAATTCGCTAAACCAAGCATTAGAGGCTTGCTTCAATCCATATAATGACCGTTGTAGTTTACAAACTTTGTTTTCCTGACCTTCGGCTATAGCGCCCTCTGGCTGAAGCATGTAAATGTCTTCCTTTAATTTTCCGTACAGGAAAGCAGTGGTAACATCCCACTGGTCAATGGTCCACTCGTATTCTGCAGCTAGTGAGAATAACAAGCGAAGCGTAGAGTGCCTCACGACGGGAGAATAGGTTTCATTATAATCAATTCCACGTACCTGTGCAAATCCTTTAGCTACCAACCTCGCCTTGTATTTCAATATGTTACCATCACTATCTCGCTTGATTTTGAATACCCATTTGTTCTGTATAGGCTTCTTATCGCACGGTAGATTAACTAACGTCCACGTTTGGTTCTCGTTCAACGAGTTGAGCTCATCGTTCATGGCCTTCTGCCATAGCTCACGATCAGGCCTTGACATTGCCTCATCCATTGTCGTTGGATCGCCATCAATATCTGCGATAGCTTTTCTTTCAGCTTCGGCTTTCGCACATGTGCATCTGTAGTCCACATTATTCCTTGGACGTAAGTTATATCTGGGCGGGTTTTCACACTCGTTGTTTTCAGATTGTAATATAGGATTGGTACTTGCTTCTTGAGCTTCCTGTCTTATTTCATCAATAGTTTCTTCAAAAACGTCTTCATTGCTTCCTTCACTAACGCTGTGAATTTCCTCACATGCAACCTCAGGTTCAACACGTTCCTCCTCTGTTGAAATAGGAACGACTGAGTTCTTCGTCACTTTCATATCGTCTCCAGGAAAAACATTTTCTAAAAATTGGACGTCTCTCACAACTGAAAATTTTCCAGTCTTTGGTTCTACCAGTTTGTAACCTTTCGTGGTCTCGCAGTAGCCAACAAATATCAGGGCTTCAGTTTTTGTGTCTAGCTTCTTTCTCTTTTGTTTTGGTTTCAGAGCGTATGCCAAACATCCGAATACTCTCAGATGACTCAGATCTATTTTCTTACCAGACCAGAGTTCCTGTGGTACTTTTCCAGTGACAGCCTTCGTTGGGCTTAGGTTTTTTAAATATACAACTGTTCCGACTGCTTCTGCCCAAAATCTTTTGCCCAAATTGGCTTCAAAAAGTAATGTTCGCGCTTTCTCAATGATTGTTCTATTCGCTCTTTCAGCCACGCCATTCTGCTCCGGCGTGTATGGAACTGTCTTTTGATGTTTTATACCAGCTAACTTCAAATGCTTGTCGAAGGCATCGTTGCAAAATTCTTTGCCATTATCCGATCTCAAGCACTTGATCATCTTGCCAGTCTCATTTTCTACTTCCGCCTTATACTCACGGAACTTGTTGAGACATTGACTTTTGTTTTTTTAAGAAATAGACGTGCGTCTTTCGCGAGAAATCATCAATAAATGAAAGCATATACAGCGAACCAGCAAAAGATGGCTCTTCCATTGGGCCGCACAAATCTGTGTGCACAATCTCCAATAAATCATTTGCTCAAGTGCCTTGTTTTTTGAATGGACTTTTGCATCTCTTTCCATTTATACATGGAACACACGGCTCTATTTTGTCCGTAGTTTTGAATTCTATTCCAGATACCATGTTTTTCAGGGTGATCATGTACTTTTGTCCTAGATGAGCTAGTCTCCTGGGCCATAAATTCGACAAAACTTCATTCGATGTTGTTAAATTAACCACAATATTGCTGTTTTCAATCAGCTTGAAAATTCCACCAACTTCTTTGCAAGTGGCAACTTTGCGGTCATTTTTATCTTTAATCAAACATCCATGCTTGTCAAACTCAACTTTGTACTCGTCTCTTACGAGATCACTCACTGAGATTAGGTTCATCGACAATTCGGGAACATGCAGGACATTATTCAATTTGAGTTTCTCATTTTTACTCACAATCGGTGCTGCATTGCCCTTTCCAACTACTGATATCTCATCACCACTAGCAACTTTTATCTTACAGTCGCCTTTCTGTGCCTTATATTGCACTAGTTTGTTCGCATCATTCGTCATATGGGTAGAACAGCCACTATCAACATACCAGGCGTTTTTATTTACGGTATCGGCAGTGCCCATGCAAATATTCGCAGTTTTCTTGATGCCTTTGCATTCTGATGCTTTGTGTCCAAATTTGTGACACTTGAAACATTTGTATGTCGCTGGTTTCCGAGCAGTGTTGTTGTTGCTCTTCCTGTTTTGAGTGGTAAAAGCTTGCTCACCAGCCCCATTACACACTTCGGCTTGTCTGTGGCCTTCATGTAGTAATTTGGTCTTTACTTGCTCTAGTGTTACCTCTTTTCCACTATTATCGATGGCCATCACGAACGGGTTGTATTCGCTCGTTAAGCCAGCCAATAGTATCGAAATAAGCCAATCGTCTGATACTTTAGCGTCTATATCATTAAGCTTCTGTGCCAGGTGTACTATATCGCAGATGTATTTTTCCATACTTGAATAACTTTCCAAACGACACTGCCATAGTTTACGTTGCAGCAAAATTCGCCTGCCCCAGCCTTGATCCTCGTAGGCTCTGCACAAGTTTTGCCATACCTCGCGTGCGGTTTTTGCTTGGTACACGTGCGCAAAACATGTAGGCTCAATAAGCAGACATAGAGTTGATCGTGCCTTCCTATCACTGTCTTTTTGTAAATCACTGATATTTTCTGTTTCCACAACATCCCACAAGTTTTTGGATTCGAGGAGGTTTTTTACAATGAATTTCCACGATGTAAAATCATTCGCTCCTTGCAGTTTTTTAATTCCGCAATAGGAACCAGAAACAGAATTTTCATCACACATTTTTTCACTTTTTGACAGTACCTATTGTTTTTTCACTGTCAACAACGTGACAATCAGTATTATAAAGGAAATATTTTTTACGATCACTTTATAATAATATTTACTCAGGTACGGAATGGGAACCATAACCTGTTAAAAATTAACTTATCCAGCATTAGCGCATTCCCCGAGTACTTATATTATTTACTAAATTATAGACCGTATCAGCTTCACACCATTTATTTTATTGTTCTGTCATGACGACAGACAGCGCATCATGTGTTGGTTGCCAAGGTAGGTATACAACCTCCAACAATTATAGTAACAATACCTACTAATGAATTTTGAAATAATCTTTTTTTCCCGGGAATTAATTCCGATTTCCCCGAAATTTGTTAATTTTTAAAAAAGTGACAACAGCGGTATTATTATAAGCGAATAGCGACGCGACCACGTCACAGGTGCCGCGTGCCCTGCCCCCCGCCGCCCGCGGAAATGGCTGCTTACCGCACATGTATTAAGATACCTCTTTTTGCGAAATAATATTTATTTTTTTAGAGGGATTTTTTTTTAAAGTTTAGCTTGTCTTTGTGGGCAATAGTAGAATCAGTTATCGATACCTAACAATACCTTCACGGATCGGACAGGGTTTTCTTTACATATTGTATATAGAAAGGAAAACATTAGCTGTTCACGCGATCATTGATTTAATAGATGAAAAGGCCGAGATATTCCCAAAGCAACTGAAATTTGTATTCAAGCACGACGAGAGCTTTGCTGATGAGCATGAAGTTGGCACAGTTTTGGATCAGGATCTACAGAGTACAAGTGTGAATACCTATATACCAACGACATCTAAAGAAATAGCGAAATAATTCAGACTGCTGATCTCGAGAAAAGCCCCGGGATTAGACCTGGTCACGCCTTTCATACTTAAAAATATCATAATTTTTTAGTCAGTCTGTTCCACGCAATCTTTCAAACATCTCCCAAGTAGCAAGAGCAGCACAAGAGGTAACATCGGTAACTTTAGCACTTATGAAGAGTTATAATAGTACACCCCACCTGCTATAGGTGAAAAGTGAGCTTTCACCTGAATAAGAACGTTATTATGCGCCACGGAGACCACACTGTAACACTTGTAGCGTTAATATAGGTAACAAGTTCACTACTATACATCTTTAAGCAATTTAAAGGATTTTTGTGGACGTTATATAAGCTATATTCTGAATTGAAGATCACAAGTGTACCCTTACACCACTTGCATTTAATAGAGAACACGTGACGTTCTATAGTGTAATCAGTTGTTCTGTGGCTCCAAATAACAAAGATATAGTGCCGTTTGCTTCACATTTTGGAATTCGTGTAATGTTAATCAGCTTGTTACACGCACTCGTGTAATGGTTTTTATAAACTCACATGATCACTGAGGGTGGACATTATATGATGCTGGGTTAAAGCAAACAGCTCTTTAATAGTTCACATGTTACCCATAATATCCGTGAGAGCTGAATACTTGTACTGTCGTTGACAATTAATCTACTAGTTCCGTTAAATAACACCATGAAATTTTCTTTATTCAGCGCTTCGTAGGTACATATAAATAAGAATACTAAGGAGGGTTCCGTATCGGAAAATGTTGCTTTAAAAGCACGCGCAGATTTAGATGAACAAAACTCTTGAAGTGTAGAGCGAATGGAATACATACCTACAATGTAAGAATATAAAATACTTGAAGTACTGATTATTTTGTGCTTTTATTTATTATTTACACCCTTCTACATAAAAAAATATCACATTCAAATAAAATCACAAAAATATCAATTTTAGGTACCTAGTCGTTCTTTAATTATGTTATGTTTGTTAATGTTTAAAGGGCAACTTAAAGCTAATCAGCAGCCTACTATTTTTTAACTAACTAGAAGGTAGCATACACGGTAACCTTTACCCCCTTGGGGGGTAGCTCTGACTGCGCTTACATATATCGCTCGCATACTGTCAACTGTGGTTACTTATACATATAGGTACCTTACCTATGTTTTACATTTCACAATGACCACACTCTTTTAAGTTTTACCTAATTATATCTACTTTGGTCGAGAAAACTATGATACTTACTAAATACCTACATGATTAACACACGCTATTCCAAAAACTATGATACTTACTAAGTACCTACATGATCAACACACGCTATTCCAAAAACTATGATACTTACTAAGTACCTACATGATCAACACACGCTATTCCAAAAACTATGATACTTACTAAGTACCTACATGATTAACACACGCTATTCCAAAAACTATGATACTTACTAAGTACCTACATGATTAACACACGCTATTCCCAAAACTATGATACTTACTAAGTACCTACATGATTAACACACGCTATTCCAAAAATTATGATACTTACTAAGTACCTACATGATTAACACACGCTATTCCAAAAACTATGATACTTACTAAGTACCTATATGATTAACACACGCTATTCCAAAAACTATGATACTTACTAAGTACCTAAATCAAAAAATCAAAATCAAAGCATTTATTTCAAATAAACTAGTTACAGGCACTTTTGAATTGTCAGAAGGTCGGTCAGTCAATAAGATGAAGCTAGTCGTCCATTCCAAAGAGTAGGTACCTATGGGGAAGAACGGGCAAGAAGCTCCATGGACACTCCTTTAAATTTTCAAGCTATTGTTACAAATATTTGATTACATCGTTCATGTTGAAATCAACCGTGTGAGAACGATGCAGAAATAAATTGTACGCCGAGAGCGTCCATTATGGAAAACACACAAAAATCAATTCAGAAATTAAAATACGCCGTGGTAGCTAAGAGATGACCAGTACCCTCCGACGGCGTCCGTTCACGAACATGACGAATGGATCAGCATCATTCAGTTCAACCATATTGAAGGGAACCTAATGACCCAACACACACGCCACCATCAGCGAGACATTTGAGTGAACATGACATACTCTCAACAGCCAGAGCACTATCAAGTCAATAAAAAAGACTAACCCAACAAAAAAATGCCTTACA
Source organism: Sesamia nonagrioides (assembly GCA_017933935.1). Lineage (NCBI taxonomy): Eukaryota > Metazoa > Arthropoda > Insecta > Lepidoptera > Noctuidae > Sesamia > Sesamia nonagrioides. The sequence continues at coordinate 124,325 of JADWQK010001862.1, forward strand.
GCACATTCGTACATTGTGCTCACACGTTTACCATGCAATTATACAATACTAAGAAATTGAATCTACACAATGCTAAGATAGTTTTGTCCAAGGTTCAGCAGCTCCAACAGTGTTCCCGAATACTAAGTTTAGCTCCTGTGTAGCTGTACAAGTGCCGAACACCTCTGTCAGCGATACAATTCCGTAACGTACAATATGCTTGGCTACATAGTGTGTAATACAGGCTTTGAATTAATAACATAAACAATTACATATTAAAACTACAAGAGGAAAAATCAGAGAACAATTAGTTTAAAGAAATCGGACGCAGCTCAAGCCCAAGCCTTTTTGCCCTTTCTTAAATATAATCCTTCACACTATAAAATGCTTTCTGACACAACTTACGTTTAATGAAGGATTTGAATTTATTCAGGCTCAGATCTTGAACCACCTCTGGAAGTCCATTGTAAAAATGTATACATTGGCATCTGAAAGAGCCACCTATTTTCTTGAGCCTTGTTGTAGGTACAATAAATTTCTGCCTGTTCCTAGTATTTATATTATGGTCATCACTGTATTTTTTAAACAATTTTATATTTTTATGAGCATACAAAAGATTTTCATAAATATATTGAGACGGCACGGTCAGTACATTAATCTCTTTAATTTTTCTCTGAGAGAGTGTCTCGGACTTAATTTATAAATTGCACGAACAGCTCGTTTCTGCAAAACAAATATTGTTTGAATATCGGCGGCATTTCCCCACAACAGAATGCCGTACGACATTAAGCTATGGAAATAGCCTTAGTACACTAAACGTTTTAGAACAATTCGTAATTTGACTGATGTCAAATTACAAATTGTTCTAACTGCGTATGCAGCAGAATTTAGTTTTTTTGACAATTTTTCTATATGTGGACCCCATTGAAGCTTAGCATCCAGAGTTATACCCAAGAATACTGTGCTGTCTCCAGATTTCAATTCTTCGCCCTTTATCAACACTTTAGTTTCCACCTGCCTAACGTGAGGTAGAGTAAACTTAATGCATTTGGTTTTTTTCTCGTTTAAGAGTAAATTATTAACATTAAACCAATGGACTACTTTGGAGATCGCGCTATTTACATCATCAGTAACCTGCTGCTGACGTTTCAGTTTAAATAAAAGTGAAGTGTCATCTGCAAACAACACTATATCGTGGTTATCCTTTATTAGGTACGGCAGGTCATTGATGTAAATAAGAAACAAAAAAGGACCAAGAATTGACCCCTGTGGGACTCCCATTGTTACCAAAGACCCGGAAGATCTTGTTCCATTAACGTCAACGCTTTGAATCCTACCACTCAAGTAAGATGTAATAAGATCCAGTGCAGAATTCCGGATCCTGTAGTGGCGGAGTTTCCTGATTAACGTATCGTGAAGAACGCAATCGAATACCTTAGACAAATCACAAAAGATGCCCAAGGCATCGCATTTATCCTCCCATGCATTATAAATATGTCCTAGAAGTTCAACACCGGCATCAGTAGTTGAACGACCCCTTGTAAAACCGAACTGTTTGCTATGTAATAATTTATGTTTAATAAAAAAATTTAGCATTTGGTTTAAAATTAATTTCTCAAAAATTTTACTAAAGGTAGGTAGTACAGAAATAGGTCTATAATTTGTGGGGTCTGATGTACTACCTGATTTAAACAAAGGTATTATTTTACTATTTTTCATGAGATCAGGAAACTCTCCACAGTCAATACAAGCATTAAAGATATCAGCTAGAGTGGGTACCACAACATCAATAATAGACTTAGCAACTTCCACCGAATGACCGCATAGGTCAGCAGTCTTTTTTACATTTAGAGTGTGAAAGATTTTAATTATATCTCTACTGATAACATATTCAAAATGAAACTCCGAATCACAAACATTAACATTTTCTTTAAGCAAAGACTCGGCAACAGAAAGTGATGAGTTTAGGGATGTAGTAGTTGATACAGGAATATCCGAAAAGAAATTTTCAAATGCCTCAGAGACTTGCGAGTCTGATTTAATTATGTTGTCATTAATAGACAGGCTATAGTCAGTATTTCTATCACTGGACCTTCCTGTTTCACTATCAATAATTTTCCAAGTCGTTTTAATTACATTGCCACTGTTTTTTATCTTTGAACTCAAGTAACGTGACTTGGCCATATAACAAACTTGTTTAAATAATTTTAAATATTTTCTAACGTACAAATTGAATTCAACAGTGTTAATATAAATTCTCTCATTATACAGTTCATAAAGCCGAGTTCTACTTTTATGAAGCCCAATCAGAGAAAGATGCGTTACTATTAACAGAGATAGTCCTGGGAACAAAGGTGGAATCAAATAGCTTACAGTATATATTAAAAAAATTGTCATAGAGATGATTAGGATCAGCATTAACAGCACTGGATAAGACTGGCAATTTATTAATGAGATTAATTCTAAAAACCTCCAAGCGGCTTTCAGTTTTGGGGTTAACAGTGATATCCTTTTTGGCCACTTTTTTACTATGGTTCGGAATAGTAATCCTTTGTCCGCAGTGATCAGAATCAAGTAAATTTACAACTTCTTTGTGGCTTGGTATTATGTTTGTAAAAATATTATCTGGGCACGTGGCACAAGTAGGTGTTATTCTCGTGGGCTCCAAAAATAGGTTTACAAGATTGTAGGACTGAAATAGACTTATAATTTTATTACAATAACCAGAGTTCTCTAATAAATTAACATTAAAATCACCACAAACGATAATGGCTTTGCTTGAAACACAAATCTTGTGTAAAACTTCATCCATTACCTTTTCAAAGCAGTCATACAATCCTGAAGGGGGTCTGTACACACTTAACACAATGAAGCCCTCCAACTCTATACAAGCAATTTCAGCTGTTCGTTCAACAGACAGGCTCACAATGTCTTTACGATTTTTAAATTTGAGCATGTTACTAACTAAAATTAATGAGCCACCATGTATAGCATTTATTCTGCTAAACGAACTACCAACCTGGTGATTCTTAAAATTGAACAAGAACTGGTGACTTTTTAGCCAATGTTCGGTTATACAAATAATATCAATACCATAATGGTTTATAAATAAATCTACCTCTAAATCTTTGTTCATAAATCCTTGAATATTTTGATGCACCAGATTGATATTATCTATTGACCTTAAATTTCCTCCCGAGTTGCTTTTGAGTTTTTGTATATTATAGCTAGAGGTTGGCTCTATTGTCTTAATTTCTAATTTAAATTATTAATAATGTCATCTGAGACCAAATTATTGGCAGAATTAATTTTAATGTCATTGCATTGCTCAAAAGAAGCAAGTTGTTTAGCCAAATTCTTGGCTGTAATAGAAAAAAAATATGATAGCGACACAGCTACTTGTCTTTTATAATAATTAGAAAGATAATACATAACATTGTTATGTCTATCTCTTGTCAAATACAAATTATTCTTAAAATAATTATTAATGTCAATTACATGTAATATTTTGTTATTAAATGTCAAGTTGGACATTGTCATATTAAGGTCAAATCTAATCCTATTTTCTTCCTGTGGCAACTGGTCACTGTAAGGGAATGTAAACAGGACAACCTTTCCAATATTTAGATTGCTTAACATTTCACAACACTTAAGCAGTTCTCTTTTGCCCAAATTTCCCCTACTACCCACAAAAAATAATAAAGTTGCATTCTGGGAAAAGTTACATTTAACAATTTTTTTTCCATAATTCCATATAAAGAACAACCAGGCATACAGTAGTTCAATATTGAGTGACCCGGACATTCATCAGTCAACAACCGCCCCAAGACCTTACTTAACTCATCACAGAACAACACAACATCATTGGTCAAGCTTTGTTTAAGACTAATAAGATCATTACAATCAGGGTTATTGGTACTATTAGCAGAAGCAACTATGATATCAACACAGGGCTGCGGCAAGGTGGTATTACATGATGTGTGTGTGTGTAGCACATCTGATGTTAGACCGCACTCACAGTTGGTTTTTTGTGAGTTAACCAGCTCATTCATCGCCAACATATATTCTCTAATTAGGTCTTCTGAGGTGTTATACTTATTAGTCATTGAAATAAGTTTATCTTGCAGATGGCCAAGTTCAGATTGCAATGACTCCGTGTCTATGTCATACCTCCTATTACTTTGCTCTAAGTTATAAGAATACATATCCAACTGTTTCAGCAAATTGAATCTTTCCTGTTCATCTTAACACTTTTTATAAAGTACCTTTGTCTTTTCACCATTTTTTGAGTTTTGACAATGTACTTGACCTACATGATCAACACACGCTATTCCAAAAACTATGATACTTAATAAGTACCTACATGATTAACACACGCTATTCCAAAAACTATGATACTTAATAAGTACCTACATGATTAACACACGCTATTCCATAAACTATGATACTTACTAAGTACCTACATGATTAATACACGCTATTCCAAAAAATATAGGATGATGTGATGATGAGCCTTAATCCGCGAATCCCTAAAATTCCTGCTGAGTTTACCGGTTCCCTGATTATTGCCTACAGTGTATTTGCATACATGTTACCCACTATCAAGCATTACATGAATCCGTAACTGTCTTGTGTAACACAAGAACCACTCGTAACAGCTCGTTACTGATTAATATACCACGAGTGGACATTTAAACAGCTCATGCTGTTTGATTGTGGTTAATACGGTACACATTGCTTATCTGACATTTTTTAGATTCTAAACTACAGTATACATCATCATCATCATCATCAGCCCCTACTCGTCCGCTGCTGGACATAGGCCTCCTTCATAGCACGCCATCAAGCTCGATCCTGAGCAGTTCTCCGCCAGCCACTACCAGCCACCTTTTTGATGTCGTCGCTCCATCTCGCCCAAGGGCGTCCCACGCTACGTTTGCCGAGACGCGGTCTCCACTCGAGGACTCGTTTACCCCAACGGTTGTTGGTCCTGTGGCATATGTGACCAGCCCATTGCCACTTCAGCTCGCTAATCCTCTCAGCTATGTCGGTGACTCTGGTCCTCTGTCGGATTACCTCATTTCTGATGCGGTCCTTCAGAGAGACGCCCAACATAGCCCGCTCCATAGCTCGCTGAGCGACTTTAAATTTATGGACTAGTCTGACCGGTAGTATCCACGTCTCGGCTCCGTAAGTCGTGATGGATAGGACGCACTGGTAGAAGATTTTTGTCTTCAAACATTAAATTAAAATACCCGACGAAGTTTACCAAATGCAGCCCATCCCAGCTGGATCCTTCTATTTGCCTCCTTTTCGAAGTTGTTTTTCCCTAATTGCAACGTTTGCACGAGGTACACATATTCTGAAACATTTTCGAGCGGCATTCAGTTTACGGCAACCGGTCCCGGAGTGACCCGTACATTGAACATAATTTTGGTCTTATCTAAGTTCATCCGGAGACCTATGCGTTGGGAGGAATCAGCTAAGTTGGCCAGCATTTGTTCCAGCTCTTGCTGCGTTTCCGCCATGATGACGATATCATCCGCAAATCGCAAGTGTGAGATGTACTCGTCATTGATGTTAATGCCCCGACCCTGCCAATCCAGCGTCTTAAACATATCCTCGAGGGCATTCGAGAACAATTTGGGGGAAATAACGTCCCCTTGTCTCACTCCTCGCTTTAGAGGGATATGTCTAGTCTGCTGGTTCTGGACTTAGACGGACATTGTGGCGGCGTCGTAGAGACACTTCATCACTTGGATATATCGCCAATCGACTTGGTATCGCTGCAAAGATTCAAGAATAGACCAGGTCTCGATGGAGTCAAAGGCCTTCTCATAGTCCACAAATGCTAGACACAGGAGCTGATTATACTCTTCGGTCTTCTGTATAATCTCACTGTGTGTATGTGGTCAGTGGTACTAAATCCTCCTCGAAACCCGGCCTGCTCAGGCGGCTGGAATTCGTCGAATCTACGCGCTAGACGGTTCATGATCAGTCTCAAAAACAGCTTGTATTACACTTGTATTACCTTCAGGGACCCCTTGGGACCTTTTGGTTAGCTTCAGCACAAGGTACGCTACCCTCATCGACACACTCGAGATATCGACAACGTTGTCACAGATAGATTTGTTGACCAGAAATCCTATACCTCCCTGTGATGGCTGGTCTCCCTCCCTGAAATACATAAGATAGCCTGAGTCCAATGTGACCGTATCCTCCCCCTCTCTTCGGATTTCGGACAATCAAAGGGTATGCCATCCTAAACTTCAGTTCCTCCTCTAACTGCTCGAGGTGGGCATCGAGCCGCGGCGTGCGTCCCTTATAGGTTGCCAGGGTCAGTTGGCCTTGGGTTTGGCGGCCTGCCGTAACCCGGAGATTCCTAGCACCCCCTGCCCTGACGTTACCATGGCCGCCGCCTTGGCCAGGGATATCAAGGCCGCCGGGAACTGGGGGCCATCGATATGTCGTGCCTGTCATGAAAGGTAATGGCCTACTACTACCACGCTGGCTAGACGGGTTGGTAGAGGGTTTCGTTTCGAGTTTTCCTTCTCGCACAGATGTTAGATGCCTAAGTGCCTCTTAGTCGCCTCCTACGACATCCCGGGCAAGTATTGGAGTGGTGACACAATGTATTCTTAAGCCGTCACCACACGGACAGTATACAATATATTAACATTTGTTTATGTTTAGTTAACGAAAATAACAACGGAATTTGAATAGAAAATGTAATGATTTCATACGTAAACAGCTTATTGTCAAATTAAAAGGGAAAAAAATAATATATAATGAGAAAAATAATATCATTAACCTATTTTATACTATAATTTTTAAGTACATATTCGGTGATATTTTGAGAGCGCGTGAATATTTTCTTCTATAATTATATAGTATTTGACAATAAACTCTCTTTCCCATTCGAATTTCATGGACATGGAGGAAAAACAAATGTTTACTTTCCGATAGGATATATTTCCCAAACACTCTATAATTTTTTTTACACAAAACAAATCAAAATAATAAGTACTTAGTAGAGTGAAAATTATTCACAATTTTGCCACTTGTGAATTGTGAATTGTCAGCTCCATAAAAGAGTTACTAATATCTTGGAGTGTATTTTGTGCTGAAAAATAGATAAGTTTTTTTTTTAAATAATTCCCCCATCTCCGTTCCACCATCGGACGACCCGTCGTACGGCGAGCTTCCACCCTTACGTTGTTAACACTACTATAATCCGGACGAAGCGTTTCGCCTCCTCCTTTATACCGCGTACATCAAGGGACTGGAACAACTTGACGGCGGCGGTGTTTCCGTCGAACTACAATTTGAGTGTCTTCAAGGCTAGAGTGAATAGGCTCTTAATAACCTAGCGTGCTTTACCATCAACGATCGCATCACTGCAATCCCGCCTGATGGTAAGCAGTGATGCAATCGTTGATGGTAAAGCGCACTAGTTTATTAAGCCTATTCACTTAAAAAACTTAGGAATAGGAAGGATGACGGCAGTTGAGCGAGGTGATGCAATGTTAAACCCAAGACAGACCAACACGACCAAACGATGCTGCGCTAGAGGGAGATTGATCTGGAGACTCTCACGACCAAACTCCCGACACAACAACATTTGGCGCATCGTACCCGCCACACCTCGCAACACAACTGCTCAGACCCGTCCTCCGTACGGCTTCACCAGACATGATTTTTTTTTTAATGGGACAAAACCCGCCACACTGTTCCCAACCCACTGCAACTCCTGAAAGCCAGAATCAACAGTGGAGACCGCCAGAAAAACGCCGAGCAATGAAGCTCGACGAGTCCCGGAGAAACGTTTCAACTGTCTTGGGTCCCGCAACGAAATTAATCAGAAAAGAATAGCGGAGGAGTAAGAAAAAAGATATTTTTTCCACTTCCCTCCATAATAAGCAGGAGACAGAATAGAACTAGGCCAATCGGCACAAAGGGACATTATTGCAACTGGGAGAAGCCCAGATTGCCAAGCACCACGGAATAACATTTGATCAAGTTAATGGGTCCTAAGTAGGTATTTGCTGTTACAATTGATTCCAATAATAGGTATGGCAAAAGCGCCTGAACGCACGGAAATTAGTTCTAGTTTCAACAAGGTAATAATAATAATATACATAATAAACAACTCCGGATGTAACTTGTACACTATCCAACATAATATTGCGTTCATTCTGCCAAAGAATACACTCCCACAAGATGTGATGTGCGGACTGTTCAAATTCACAGTTCGATGTAGAACACTGACACAAAGGCGAAGGAACAAGTTTAAAAGAATACAGTTTACTTTTAAAGTTGCCATGACCTGTGAGAAATTGGGCAACGCAGTGGTCAACCTCCAGCCATGTCTTAGCCAGCCGATCGCCAACGGATGGAAAGAACAGATGGAGGTGCCGGCCCTTGATGGAATTATCCCACCTACTTTGCCATTCGGATAAGAGGTCCTCCCAGACGTCAGTCTGAGGTTTAAATAATCTAGAAATTCTATTGAGGTCGCGTTGTGTAACAAAGTTAGTGTCCATGGCCTCCCCCCTCGCGGAGTAGTACATTGAAGCACGTCGCTGTACTTCAAGATCGACTGGAAGTACACCTGCCAGAACGGGTAAGGCTTCAGTACTGACTGTTCTATACGCCTTGCATAAAAATATCAATGCCAAATGTTGGCTTTGAAGCAGTTTACGTCGCGCCGCCCCTATGCTGGCCCTATCGGCCCAAACAGGTGCACCGTAGCACATACATCCTAAGTAGGTAGCTCCATATATAGTTTTTAAAGTTAGGAATGATAGACCCCAAGTTGCTTTGGATATTCTAGTTAGGGCATAAAAGTTCCTTTTAGCTTTTTCCAACTATTTTTATATGTTCGATAAATGAAAAATTCCTTTCTAAGACCATACCAAGGTAGCATACGGATTGCTGTTTTTTAACGGGAACGTTATTAAATTTAATAGTAGGCAATGATTTAAGATTACCTTTTAGTAGAAGTTGATAGGTTTTATGCGGCGCAAACGCTAGGCGGTTACGATCACCCCACTGAGATATTAGATTTAGGCAAGTATGGGCCAAGTTCTCAAGTCCGGCTCGGGTACTTGACTGAATGAGCAGTAGGCCATCGTCCGCGTAACCAGTAAGTGAACAGCCGCAAGGAAGCGGGATCGCGAGAAAATCATCAAAACCCAAATTCCATAAATAAGGACCGACAACTGAACCCTGAGGACATCCCATGGTTAGTGCTTTAGTACTAGAAAAATGACCGAGCTTAAGTACGATGGTTTTCACCAGACATGATGCCGGAACACGACGAATCGCTTGGCGGCAAGACTTTGTCTGGTGGGTGATAACTTCCTGCCGGCAGCCGATGTTATGGCCTACCACCGAGGCTATTACAATAAGTACTCTATTCTTCAGCCCTTGTAACACGTAACCTGATAATTAGTCATTATTCGGCCCTTGAGGCGGCTATTACCTTTAATAATGCTCAAATAACGCTGATACAGTGCAACTATCTACACTATTCAGCTAACAGCTGAAGAGCTTTTAAAATAGCCTGTTTCTCAGCAAAAGCCATACCTACACATTAAACATAAAATAAAATCTTCTGGAAATAAAATCAAAACAACTTGGCAAATTATTAATTCTGAAACTGGAAGAACCAAAGTACAAAATCGCGATTTCCATCTTAAAATTAACGATGAAGCTATAAAGGCGGACTTGGAGGTAGCAATTGAGTTTGAGAATTTCTTTACTAATATTGCAATAATAACAACAAAAACTTTGTCTTCTTCCTCCACTTCTGCTTACGCCATACTAAAAAATGTGTTCCAGAATGTGACAAACATTTTGAATTTACGTTTGTGATTGTTAAAGCCATTATAGAATCTTTTAAGGATGTAAAAGAAACTGCCGATCATTGGGGTTTGTCAGTATATACTGTAGCTTCAATAATAGATGTTATCGCATCTTTCTTAGCAGTTGTTTTCAATTCTTGTGTCACATCTGGTGTATTTCCTGATTTGATGAAACTTAGTAAAGTAATTCCACTGTTCAAATCTGGTAGTACAACGAATTTACCCACGAATTTTCGTCCAATTTCGATATTAACAACTTTGAGCAAAATTTTTGAAAAAATAATTTTGAAACAGTTGTTGAGGCACTTTAACTTACATAATTTATTGCATGTTGAAACAATTTGGTTTTACAAAGGGTCGATTAACTATGGATGCGGGCGTAGCGTTGCTAAAGAACATATTTGGGGCCTGGGAGGAATCGCAAGATGCTCTCGGTATTTTTTATGATTTATCGCCAAGACCTTTGATTGCGTACATCATGATACTCTTATTAGGAAATTGTACCATTATGGTTTAAGGGTCAGAGCTCTCGATCTTTTGACTTCTTATCTGAATAATCGAATTCAGAGGGTTGATGTTAATGGCAAGAGATCTGCAGGATCTGTGGTCACCATGGGCGTTCCGCAAAGCTCAATTCTAGGTCCATTCTTGTTTTTAATTTATATTAATGACTTACCCCATCACGTGAGTGATAATCACAACATAGTATTGTTCACGGATGACACTTCTCTTATTTTTAAAGTCAAGCGTCAGCTAGCAAATTTTGACGAAGTTAACAATGCACTTTCTAAAGTTGTCCATTGGTTTAATGTAAATGACCTTCTTTAAATGGAAAAAAAACTAAAGTCATTAAATTTTTTACGTCAAATTTCAGCCAGCTAAGTACCAATGTTCAACTGAATGGAATAGAGTTGATCCCTGTCGAGTCGACGGCTTTCTTTAATTAACTATTGACGCCAAGTTACAATGGGGTCCTCACATCGAGAAGCTGTCAGGTAGACTCAGTTCCGTTGCCTTTGCTGTTAAGAAAATTAGACAGATAACTGATGTGGATATAGCCAGAATTGTTTATTTTAGTTATTTTCATAGTCTTATGACTTATGGAATTCTTCTCTGGGGAACTTGTGCGGACATCAGTACCATCTTTGTTTTACAGAAAAGGGCTGTTCGAGCCATTTACAACCTTGGTCCTAGAGATTCTCTTAGAGAAAAATTCAGAGAGGTGAAAATTTTGACTGTAGCTTCACAATATATTATATTTGAAAATCTTATGTATGTACATAAAAATATATTGGATTTTAAGAAAATAAGCGATATTCATAATATAAACAAATAATAATAAGCTCTGAAACAAGTCTGCAAGATATGGAAAATAGTGATAAGTGACTAGACGTAAGGCATCAAGTACTTATTAACTTTAACAAACCAACTTCATTAGCAACTCGTGAAAACACACATCCATATAATTATAATATAATTTAGCACACCTGCATTTATAAACCTCACATATACACACACTCCATACTGCTCACACAAAACACTCATAAATACTTTACACTATATAAAGTACATGTACGCCCACATAACCACAAACAAGTCTTTAAGGCAAATTTTTACAAGTTCTTTAATGATATATTATTTCTGCAATGGCTACCATAAATGACATTAATAATGAACTTGATTCGCTAATCTTAGGTGATCCCAAAACGTGCTCCCCAGAGGACTGTCCCGCTTTTATAAAAGTAACTGAAAATAATATTACTGCATTACACATAAATATTCGTAGTGTGAATCAGAACTTCAATCAACTCCTTGTTTTCATACAATCGACGAAAATAGATCTTGATGTTATTATATTAACGGAATGTTGGCTAAGCAAAGTAAAAAATCTTTTGAATGTTCATTGTTCCTTAATAAATAGTAACCAGAACGATGACATTATCATCTATACGAAATCTACGCTTAACGTCGCCATCGAGGAACCTAGCTTCACAGGTGGCAATTCACTTGTCTGTCAAATACCCGATAAAAAAATTGCCATTATAGCAGTCTACAGATCCCCATCTTACAATACAACAGAATAGCAAGCTGATTTTTTAGCGAGCTTAAGTGACCTGTATATACAACATTCCTCTTGGCAAAACTTAGTCCTTCTAGGTGATATAAATATTAATATAACACCTGATAATCGTAACGATTCTAGCGTTGATTATTTAACTCTAAACATCTCTCATGGGCTCCTACCTATTCACTTATTTCCTACACATGTTGAGAGATGCATTGACCACAGCTTCGTTAAATCAAAATTTCCTATCACAACGCTAATTTTAGAATCGCATATAACAGACCATAAGCCGCTATTACTGGCAATTGCCAATATTAAGGCCACGCAAAAAACTACTCCCATATCTTTCCGACTAAACTACCAAATGATAAAGAAAGAATTAGAGAACACGAACTTCATCCACCGTTTAAATATCAACGATCCCAACATACTGATGAACTCTTTTATAACAATACTGACATCTGTGATTAGTAAACATACAATACAGCGTAAAATACCCAGAAAACAAAAAATAATGAAGACCTGGATAACCTCTGGTCTCTTAAGATGCATTAAAAACCGCGATAAATTACACGTTCGGTCCAAAAAAGATCCAAATAATCTAGTTCTGGAAGTCACCTATAAACGCTACCGTAATTTTTGTAACTCCTTACTACGGAAGCTAAAACTAGCCTATGAAAAACGCGAACTCGAAAAAGCCAAGAACAAACCTAAAACCCTCTGGAACATTATAAAACAAATAACTAATACCCATAAAATAAAATCTGGCTCTACTGAATTATTAAAAATAATTGTGAATAATCCGAAATCATCAATAAAAATAGTGTGCAACTACTTCACAAACATCGATAAGAGTCTTGCAGATAATATCCAGTCAGCCAACACCGCTAGACTCCCTCGTGTCTCTACATCAATATCTCACAATCTTACAAGCATAATATCCCCAAACTCTATTGCACTATTAGATGTATATGAAACAGAGGTTGAATCCCTCATCATGCAAATACGGACTGACAGTGCTACTGGTCATGATGGTATCTCCCCTGTAGTTCTAAAACTATGCCGTAATGCCTTGGTACCTCCTCTAATATACATTATAAATCATAGCTTCAAACAAGGTATTTTTCCTGATGCCTTAAAAAAGGCGATAATATATCCCATTCATAAGGGAGGAGACAGAAGCTGTGTCAACAATTATAGGCCAATATCAGTCTTGCCTGCACTCTCTAAGATCTTTGAGAGGGTTCTCTGCAATCGCCTGAAGAGCGTCTTAGAGACTCATAAAATTATTGCTAATAACCAATATGGCTTCCGCACAGGAGTTTCTACCGAGCATGCAGTTTTACAGCTGACCCACCAGAACAATGCGACTTATTCACATCTTTAAGACTCTAAGAGATTCCGCTGACCCAGATACCCTTAAGCTGGTGTATTATGGCTTGTGCCAATCAGTAATAGGATATTGGATACCGGTATGGGGTGGCGCAGCGAAAATTCATTTACTAAGGTTAGAACGTGCACAGAGAGCAATACTCAAAGATATGTTTCGGTAACCATTTCTCTATTCCATTACTCAGCTATACGCAGATTGTAAAACTCTGACTGTACGTCAACTATATATTCTACGGGCTACTCTCAGAACACCCTAGTATTCCACTCCCAAACTAGTATTCCACTCCCAAATCCTAATAAACGAGTAAATAATCCACCGAGCATACTCCATAAAACGACCTTCGCGCGAAACCAGTATCACGTTTTAAGTACCCACATATATACAAAATTACACAAAGAACTGAACATAATGGAGCGAAATAAATATGAATTAAAATCTAAAATAACTTCTTGGCTTCTTCTGCAGGACTATGACAAAACCGAATCACTACTTACGTCTATTGCATAATATAATATTATGAACCCGTTTAGGATCACAACCCTCAACTAGCGTACTGGTATTAGCTTAAAAATACACACACACTCACACACACACACAAACACAAAAACACACACACACACACGTAATAATAAGTATTAAATTTAAATATCACTGGATAACCAGAGTATTTGACAAGAGATAGACATAACAATGTTATGTATTATCTTTCTAATTACTTTAAAAGACAGATAGCTGTGTCGCTATCATATTTTTTTTCTATTAGAGCCAAGAATTTGGCTAAACAACTTGCTTCTTTTGAGCAATGCAATGACATTCGAATTAATTCTGCCAATAATTTGGTATCAGTTGACATCATTAATAATTTAAATTAGAAATTAAGGCAATAGAGCCAACCTCTAGCTATAACAATATACAGGATTACAAAGGTAACTCGGGAGGAAATTTAAAGTCAATAGATAATATTAATTTGGTGCATCAAAATATTCAAGGATTTATGAACAAAGATTTAGAGGTAGATTTATTTATAAACCATTATGGTATTGATATTATTTGTATAACCGAACATTGGCTAAAAAGTCACCAGTTCTTGTTCAATTTTAAGAATCACCAGGTTGGTAGTTCGTTTAGCAGAATAAATGCTATACATGGTGGCTCATTAATTTTAGTTAGTAACCTGTTGAAATTTAAAAATCGTAAAGACATTGTGGGCCTGTCTGTTGAACGAACAGCTGAAATTGCCTGCATAGAGTTGGAGGGCTTCATTGTGTTAAGTGTGTACAGACCCCCTTCAGGATTGTATGACTGCTTTGAAAAGGTAATGGATGAAGTCTTACACAAGATTTGTATTTCAAACAAAGCCATTATCGTTTGCGGTGATTTTAATATTAATTTATTAGAGAACTCTGGTTATTGTAATAAAATTATAAGTCTATTTCAGTCCTACAATCTTGTAAACCTATTTTTGGAGCCCACAAGAATAACACCTACTTGTGCCACGTGCCTAGATAATATTTTTACAAACATAATACCAAGCCACAAAGAAGTTTTAAATTTACTTGATTCTGATCACTGCGGACAAAGGATTACTATTCCAAACCATAGTAAAAAGTGGCCAAAAAGGATATCACTGTTAACCCCAAAACTGAAAGCCGCTTGGAGGTTTTTAGATTTGATCTCATCAATAAATTGCCAGTCTTATCCAGTGCTGTTAATGCTGATCCTAATCATCTCTATGACAATTTTTTAATATATACTGTAAGCTATTTGATTCCACCTTTGATCCCAAGACTATCTCTGTTAATAGTAAAGCATCTTTCTCTGATTGGGCTACCATCGGTATTCATAAAAGTAGAACTCGGCTTTATGAATTGTACAATGAGAGGATTTATATTAACACTGTTGAATTCAATTTATATGTTAGAAAATATTCAAAATTATTCAAACAAGTTTGTTATATGGCCAAGTCACGTTACTTGAGTTCAAAGATAAAGAACAGTGGCAATGTAATTAAAACGACTTGGAAAATTATTAGTAGTGAAACGGGAAGGTCCAGTGATAGAAATACTGACTATAGCCTGTCTATTAATGACAACATAATTAAATCAGACTCGCAAGTCTCTGAGGCATTTGAAAATTTCTTTTCGGATATTCCTGTTTCAACTACTAAATCCCTAAACTCATCACCTTCTGTTGCGGAGTCTTTGCTTAAAGAAAATGTTAATGTTTGTGATTCGGAGTTTCATTTTGAACATGTCATCAGTAGAGATATAATTAAAATCTTTCACACTCTGAATGTAAAAAAGACTGCTGACCTATGGGGTCATTCGGTGGAAGTTGCTAAGTCTATTATTGATATTGTGGCACCCACTCTAGCTGTTATCTTTAATGCTTGTATTGACTGTGGAGAGTTTCCTGATCTCATGAAAAATAGTAAAATAATACCTTTGTTTTAATCTGGTAGTACATCAGACCCCACAAATTATAGACCTATTTCTGTACTACCTACCTTTAGTAAAATTTTTGAGAAATTAATTTTAAACCAAATGCTAAATTTTTTTTAATAAACATAAATTATTACATAGCAAACAGTTCGGTTTTACAAGGGGTCGTTCAACTACTGATGCCGGTGTTGAACTTCTAGGTCATATATATAATGCATGGGAGGATAAATGCGATGCCTTGGGCATCTTTTGTGATTTGTCCAAGGCATTCGATTGCGTTCTTCACGATACGTTAATCAGGAAACTCCGCCACTACGGGATCCGGAACTCTGCACTGGATCTTATTACATCTTACTTGAGTGGTAGGATTCAAAGCGTTGACGTTAATGGAAAAAGATCTTCTGGATCTTTAGTAACAATGGGAGTCCCACAGGGGTCAATTCTTGGTCCTTTTTTGTTTCTTATTTACATCAATGACCTGCCGTACCTAATAAAGGATAACCACGATATAGTGTTGTTTGCAGATGACACTTCACTTTTATTTAAACTGAAATGTCAGCAGCAGGTTACTGATGATGTAAATAGCGCGATCTCCAAAGTAGTCCATTGGTTTATTGTTAATAATTTACTCTTAAACGAGAAAAAAACCAAATGCATTAAGTTTACTCTACCTAACGTGAGGCAGGTGGAAACTAAAGTGTTGATAAAGGGCGAAGAATTGAAATCTGACGACAGCACAGTATTCTTGGGTATAACTCTGGATGCTAAGCTTCAATGGGGTTCACATATAGAAAAATTGTCAAAAAAGCTAAGTTCTGCTGCATACGCAGTTAGAACAATTCGTAATTTGACTGATGTTGAGACGGCCCGTTTAGTGTACTTTGGCTATTTCCACAGCGTAATGTCGTAATGTCGTACGGCATTCTGTTGTGGGGAAATGCCGCCGATATTCAAACAATATTTGTTTTGCAGAAACGAGCTGTTCGTGCAATTTATAAATTAAGTCCGAGACACTCTCTCAGAGAAAATTTTAAAGAGATTAATGTACTGACCGTGCCGTCTCAATATATTTATGAAAATCTTTTGTATGCTCATAAAAATATAAAATTGTTTAAAAAATACAGTGATGTCCATGATATAAATACTAGGAACAGGCACAAATTTATTGTACCTACAACAAGGCTCAAGAAAATAGGTGGCTCTTTCAGATGCCAATGCATACATTTTTACAATGGACTTCCAGAGGTGGTTCAAGATCTGAGCCTGAATAAATTCAAATCCTTCATTAAACGTAAGTTGTGTCAGAAAGCATTTTATAGTGTGAAGGATTATATTGAGGACAAAAAGGCTTGGGCTTGAGCTGCGTCCGATTTCTGTGCAATGGTTGTTCTTTGATTTTTCCTCTTGTAGTTTTAATATGTAATTGTTTATGTTATTTAGTCGGGGCCTGTATTACACACTGTGTGGCCAAGCATATTGTGCGTTGCGGAGTTGTGTCGCTGACAGAGGTGTTCGGCACCTGTGCAGCTGCAGCTGCACAGGAGTTAAACTTTCCACAGATTCGGGAACACTGTTGGAGCTGCTGAACCTTGGACAAAACTATCTTAGCATTGTGTAGATTCAATTTCTTAGTATTGTATAATTGCATGGCAAACGTGTGAGCACAATGTACGAATGTGCTGTAAGGCATTTATTTGTTGGGTTAGTCTTTTTTATTGACTTAATTGTGCTCTGGCTGTTGAGAGTATGTCATGCTCACTCAAATGTCTCGCTGATGGTGGCGTGTGTTTTGGGTCATTGGGTTCCCTTCGATATGGTTGAGCTGAATGATGCTGATCCATACGTCATGTTCGTGAACGGACGCCGTCAGTGGGGACTGGTCATCTCTTAGCTGCCATGGCGTATTTTAATTTCTGAATTGTTTTTTGTGTGTTTTCTATGGACGCTCTCAGCGTACAATATGTTTCTGCATCGTTCTCACGCGGTTGATTTCAACATGAATGATGTAATCAAATATTTGTAACAATAACTTGAAAATTTAAAAGAGTGTCCATGGAGTTTCTTGCCCGTTCTTCTCCTACCTACTCTTTGGAATGGGCGACTAGCTTCATCTTATTGACTGACCGACCTTCTGACAATTCAAAAGTGCCTGTAACTGGTTTATTTGAAATAAATGATTTGATTTGATTTGATTTGAACACCGTTCCATCATTGTACTGTTCTATGTAAAAACTCCTTTGCCGAACACTGTTTCTTAAGATACAGGACAGCCTAGTATAAGAGACAGAGTTTTATTTCCTGTGTACAGAATCTGGATCAACATAATTATTACAAAAGGAATCTATATTGTAATAGAAAAAAAAAATACCAAGAACAAACACTATCTTGCTGTGCATCACACTCGTCTCCACAGAGTAGGCAACTCGTTCATGGGTCAATGTATACACTTTTACAACAAGCTTCCCATGGACATTCGAAACTTACCCATTAAACGATTCAAAAACTATATGAAGGCCAAACTTTGCAAAAAGGGGTATTATAAAATCACAGATTATTTAGAAGACAAAAAATCTTGGGACTGAGCTGTTCGCTCTGTTAAGCATTGTTATTAAGCAATATGCGTAATTATAAGGTAAATTATTGTAAATATTTTCATTTTTAATGTCTAGACTTAAAAAAAGACGATGATCCCTGAGGTTGTTTCGGCTATTTCTTCTCAGAGGTAGTCAGTTAGGAAATGCCAGCCTCATTTACTCAAAAAAAAAAAAATGTGCCCAAATCAGCGTTATATCAGCAGAGTAGGCGGCTCTAAAGCTCTTATTCAGCAGGTTTATTCAGCTGAAGATTCCACTGTGAACAGTTATTCAGCTACTATTCAGCGCTCCTGTGCTACTTGGGCTACCTACCCACTTTCGCGATCTTCAAAAATCTTGCCATAATCCATAAATTAGGTATAACCGGAACGTAAAGCCTCGCCAGATGACAAGCTTAACGCTTGCACTGTCCAAACTGTTTCACGTACCAACCGGCCGGACCGGCGGACCGGCGGACCGGCGGCGGGCCGCTATGTATTATCATACAACGTTCACAGCTTTTCGGTAGTGTATTTAGTATCAGCAATGCCATCCTGACATGATGACAGCCTCCGTGGCGTAGCGGTAGCGAACGCGGCCGCTTCATAAGGAGGCGCCGGTTCGATCCCCGCGCAGTGCAAATATTTGTGTGCACGAATATGAATATTTGCACTGGTCTGGGCGTGCCTCGGAAAGCACGTTAAGGCGTTGGTCCCAGTTGCCGTACGAACATGTAATGGCAGTCGTTACGGGTTGTTGGAGCCCTCAAAAGTCCAACAATTGGTCTAACTGGAATGATGCAATTCGATATCGCCCTAGGGTTGTGGGGGTCAGACGGCAGTCGTTTCACGGAGAGTTTCAGTTAGACTGGTAAAGCGGACCCTAGACTCTAAAGCGGAAGTCGCATCCGAAGCGACTGGGATTAACGCGGAGATGATGACGATTTAGTATCAGCAATGCATTGCACCGGTGCGAAGCCGAGGCGGGTCGTTAAGTAAAAATAAAAGGTACGAGATAAAACACAAGAATTGCAACCTGTAAAGTCATCTATAACTCGGTACCCTAAAGATATTATTGACTTACTGGACCCAATTGTGGGGCGTTACAAGTAAAACCAACAACATACGCTGCCTACATTAGTTAAGGGGTGCCCAAGATGCGTCTACTGTAGACGCACTTTGGTTTGCTAGGAACGAAGAGGTTCACGACCCTCTACGGATATCACCACAAGGAACGCCTAATCCTGCAACACCTATTAATAACAAACTCAACCTACTAGTTACCGAATTATTGAACCCGACAGTGGCGGAGAAAACTCTGAAGGGGGAACACCTTCTGTATGGGGGAAGAGCAAAGACTGCTCCGCCATAATGCCATTTGTCATGGAACGAATTCACCAAGGACCGAATGCAAATGGTATTACGGAATTAAAAGAAAACTTTTTCCATAGCTAGCTCTCCAATTTGCGACTTGGTGTCTTCCTCTACGGAATCAAAGAAGCATCAAACGCTGAATACTACCAAATGCTTGTCAGAAGTTTTCGCTGTTGTGAACAACCAGCAACCAAGCGCTCCGCATTTCGATTTCTGACAGAAACATGAGCGGGCAGTAAACAAACACTTGACTCGATCCCAGTGCAGCAGTATTTAAGGAACTATCGGCGGCTCGAGCGTCAACACCAGGGGTGAATGTAAATGTACTATATTATTTTTGTATTTGCATTATAGAAGAGTGCAGTAAAAGTTTACAGAGGGCACATCTCGCGAAATGGCGACAGAACAATAAACTTTCCAATCAACATTTTATGGAACTCCGCAATTTTATTACGTCGGCGCCTGTGGATGTGGAACGTTACGCAGGTGTATTTGACGGTACTGGAGCCGACTGTCGCTAGGTCACCACTCACCGGTTCAACGTTATCAAGCACAATATGATGATTGGGCACTGTGATGATCACCACCACCCATGAATCAATTCCTATTAATGGAGTAGGTACTAATGACGACAAAAGTGCATGGAGAGCCTAAAGTCGACTTTTGCTTGTGAGGTTAGCATTACGTTTCATGAGACGACTAGATGGCGCTGTTCAGAAATGAAAATAACACTGCAAAGCTTAAACATAAATTAACTAAAGAATTGAGTATTGAGTGCTATGGGTCCGAACAGGCCACGGTGGTGCGTGGGTTACATGACAGGGAGTTATTACTGTTTGCTATATCATTTGATATAATAATAATTATGTTTGATGGGATTATCCACACTGCCTGCTTCAGTCTCATACAATTTCTGCTCACCCGGTTAGCACTCACACACAACATATTTATTTTCAAAACAATAGTTTTGAGAAATACAATTGTCAGGCCGCGAGTAAACGAGAATTTACGATAAAAATACAGGATTCGTTTGGGGCCCACTGGCAACAGTTTAGTAACATTTTGTTTCATGTTTAATGATAAACCTTCGGTCGGAATCCTCCTGCTCCTATCCTGCTCCGCGCGGCGTTTTACCACCAACAATATATTAAACAAATTAGTTCCAAAGTTTGACTTAAGTACCGCTGATGTGTGCTGACACGGTGTCACGTGTGTTCGCAGGAGGTACGGATACACGCACACAGACTCACGCACCGAGTGTTGTCGTAACGTAGCCATTGTGAACAGCTTGCGTCAGCGTAGGTCAGGGGTGCAGGTGAAGGTGTACCGAGACGCGCTACCGCCGCGCTGTCACCACCAACCAGCTGCAGAAGAACCACTACCTCACGTGTTTTATCAAATCAAACTAACTACCACCGCACACATTAGTGTTCTACTCGTCGAACAAAATGTTTAGAGCACACCATCTAATGTGATCAGCTAAACTTCCTCGCTCCTAGTATTGCACAATGCCGACATATTGAAAAACGAAGGGTCAATACAGATTTGATTTTTCTGTGTATGCTTTAATTTAACGTTACCCACAGTTATCCGCGTCACCCTATCAAACTATTCCGGCCCGCTTTCCGCAAAACTGTTTCAGGATCTAATTTGCCTATCCCCAGTGCTTGCAGACTCTTTAATAATTCTAGTGAATTAATTGATATCTTTACCACAACACTTCAAAAAATCAAGCGCCAAGTCCTAAAAAACAAAAAAAAAACAGCTGCTGCAACTTGCTGTTTTTTTTTTCTCTTTGCTAATTCACATTGGTTGCTGTAAAGCTATTTCTGCACTTTTTGAAACTTTTATTTGTGTCATAATTTTTGTTTTTGCATGCGATGTCTATCGCAACATATTGTGCACTATGTTCGTATCTTGCTTGTGTTGTTGTTATGTTATTGTGTAACAATGTGGAATGCAAATAAACTATAGAGCACGTCTAGGTGTAGGAGAACAGCCGTCTGGCCATTTTCAATTAGGTGGTGAGCTTAAACGAACGAAAGGACCTTCTGCAACGTCTGTTTGTTTCATGGTATAATTGAATGCGAGCTCACGCTGACACGCTAAATGTTACATCTGTATGTCACTTCATTCGTTTACAAGCGCAATTTGATTTATTATGTGTTATCGCTATTAGACAAGAAAACAAAAAATATGATGAAATAAATTTGTTTGAAACCCGTGTGTCGCCATAATTATCATCCGGCGACTAATGTGGCGGCGAGCCTGCCTGGTGTCGAGGGTGCCTGGTGTCGATGTGATCCTCATGAACTGTCTCTGTTGTTGCAGAGAGCTGTGTGCGCCAACCTGCCGCCGTCTGGGACTCGAGCTGACAGTAAGTGCAGCGGTAGTAAACATAATATACCTGAGTAGTACTTGTTTAAAAGACACGAGTAATATACTCAACAATAACTTTGGTGGATATCATCGCCCAGGATTGAAGGATTTGTTCAGAAAACGATGAAAACCATACTATATACTATACAACGTTAGAAATCAGAATACAGTTTGTTTAGAATAAGCAACTGAATCGATTCCATACATTTATATTTTTTCCAAATACATTTGGAAATTGTTGCACTGTGGTTACCGAGCGCGCACGGTAGATCAGCGCACGCCGGCGCAACAGCTGACGTCAGAGGTCAACGCTCCGCTCGCCGGCCTGAGCGGAGCGTGGACCATATATACACCATGCCATGCCTTACTTAAAAATACTGGATACGTGTTTCGGCTTCCGCATAAACAATAAATAATGTTGTATATGCGCCTCCCGGAGCCCACACGAGGTGACGTCACAATGTCAGGAGAGAGTAGCTAAGGAGAGTGTTTGTCAATAATATACGTCAGTACGAGCTGAATGCCTTTAATGCATTGTCACGACATGCGCTAATACATATGACATTGTCACGAGTCACGACATGCGCTAACACATATGACAATAGGTCGGTTATCCGTCTCCGCAATCCGTCTTGATAACGACAAACAAAAT
Organism: Sesamia nonagrioides; assembly: GCA_017933935.1. Lineage (NCBI taxonomy): Eukaryota > Metazoa > Arthropoda > Insecta > Lepidoptera > Noctuidae > Sesamia > Sesamia nonagrioides. Next base: position 147,046 of record JADWQK010001862.1, read on the forward strand.
AGGTACTTAATATTAAATTATTGAAATAATGGCTTGCACACTATACATATAGGTACTTAATATTAAATTATTGAAATAATGGCTTGCACACTATACATATAGGTACTTAATATTGAATTATTGAAATAATGACTTGCACACTATACTTAAAGGTACTTAATATTAAATTATTGAAATAATGGCTTGCACACTATACATATAGGAACTTAATATTAAATTATTGAAATAATGGCTTGCACACTATACATATAGGTACTTAATATTAAATTATTGAAATAATGGCTTGCACACTATACATATAGGTACTTAATATTAAATTATTGAAATAATGGCTTGCACACTATACATATAGGTGCTTAATATTAAATTATTGAAATAATGGCTTGCACACTATACATATAGGTGCTTAATATTAAATTATTGAAATAATGGCTTGCACACTATACATATAGGCACCCTCATGAAGTCATAAACCGGTACATTGTTGTGACGTACATTACAATTCATAGTTAAGGGTGACTGAGCACCGTCTTACTACAATTTAAGCTTCTCTAATAAACAAGTGCGCTGTACCATCAACGATTGCATCATTGCGTACCATCAGGCGGGATTGCGGTTGTAGCGGTGCCTACAACGTAACATGCGAACAACGCGCAATGCTGACGTCACACGTATCCTGCATCTCACAATTAGAGTTATCTGTGCAACTAGCATGCATATAAGTTGGCGACATCAACCGGCGGGAAAACTGGCTCGCCAACAATACAAGTCTGGTCGGAGGATCCTCCCTTATCTATGGAAGATTAGTCAGCTTTACAAGCTGCTCCTCATATCTCCACACGGTCAAGCACTAGTTTATAATTATAATAAAAAAATGTTAAAGTGTTGCTCCTTGTAAATATAAAATCATACATGTATAATAAAAACAGAAATAATATTAAAAAACATTTATTTGTAAATATAAAATCATACATGTATAATAAAAACAGAAATAACATTAAAAAACATTTATTTGTAAATATAAAATCATACATGTATAATAAAAACAGAAATAATATTAAAAAACATTTATTTGTAAATATAAAATCATACATGTACAATATGTAAAGAAAACCCTGTCCGATCCGTTAAGGTATTGTTAGGTATCGATAACTGATTCTACTAATGCCCACAAAGACAGGCTAAACTTAAAAAAAACATCCCCCTAAAAAAATAAATATTATTTCGCAAAAAGAGGTAACTTAGTACATGTGCGTTATGCAACCCCTTCCGCAGGCGGCGGGGGGCAGGGCACGCGGCACCTGTGACGTGGTCACGTCGCTATTCGCTTATAATAATACCGGTGTTGTCACTGTTTTAAAAATTACCAAATTTCGGGGAAATTGGAATTAATTCCCGGGAAAAAAGGATTATTTCAAAATTCATTAGTATTGTTACTATGATGATTATGTAAAATTTTATATTATATTTGGTCAAGTGTTTACCTAACCTTTATTATCCTTATGGGTCGGACAGGGTTTTCTTTACATATTGTATAATAAAAACAGAAATAATATTAAAAAACATTTATTTGTAAATATAAAATCATACATGTATAATAAAAACAGAAATAATATTAAAAAACATTTATTTGTAAATATAAAATCATACATGTATAATAAAAACAGAAATAATATTAAAAAACATTTATTTGTAAATATAAAATCATACATGTATAATAAAAACAGAAATAATATTATAAAACATTTATTTGTAAATATAAAATCATACATGTATAATAAAAACAGAAATAATATTAAAAAACATTTATTTGCACCTTAAAGGAAAGAAAACACAAACAATTGTTTTACAATAAAAATAGAAAAGTTATGCAGCCCGTCCGGTCGCGGTGATTTCCAATTCGGTAACGGCTACACTGCTGTGGCTACATCTAATGATGTAATTAAAATGTGATCCATTTCTGATATAATTTCATATACCTCTCCTCTACTATCCTCAGCGTAACTGACGGGCACCAGATGTTGTGCCAGACTGCGCATCATCCGGACGGCACACGTCAGCCACGCTCTAAATACCCACCTCTCTTCACTCTGGAACCCACGATTCTCCGTGTATCGATCAACTCGCCACTTATTTATATCCGAATACGGCTCGTCCATGCACAAACTTTCTGCTTCAGGAAGTCGATGCGCTCTGTGACACGAGATATGTATTCTCGAAGGCTGATTCCAGTCCCCGAAAATGCATGTCTCACAAAGCGCATCATTCGTGGTCGTGTATTGCCCTCCCTGAAGCAGTATAGTGGGCCTATGAGCACTCTGGCCCCATCGATATGACGCTCGATCCTGCGCTGCCAGTCTGGTATGGCTGGTTTTGGTCGAGTAGCTTGGTCACACTTTGGAAACTTGACATTGGCGGAAAGACATGCCGCTACAGCTACTCAATACCGGATCGAGGGTACATCAATGAGATCCTCACTACACTCGAAGAGCTACGAATCCAAAGCACACTGCCAGCGCCTTTCTGGGTATATGGCAACACCGTTGAGAAGACGTCAGCAAAACATCTCCCAATAATCCATACTAATATTATAAATGCGAAAGTAACTCTGTCTGTCTGTCTGTCGGTCTGTCTGTCTGTCTGTCTGTCTGTCTGTCTGTCTGTCTGTTACGCTTTCCCGCTTAAACCTCTCAACCGATTTTGATGAAATTTGGCACAGACAATCTTTAGACCCTGAGAAAGAACATAGGCTACCTCTTATCCCGGAAAAATTTGATGTTCCCGAGGGAAATCTAAAAACCGCGATATAACCGAACTCCACGTGGGCGAAGCCGCGGGCGGAAAGCTAGTTTATTATAAACTAGCTTTTAGTTTATTATAAACTAGCTTTCCGCCCGCGGCTTCGCCCGCGTGGAGTTCGGTTATATCGCGGTTTTTAGAGGAATATCAATTTTTTTCGGGATAAAAGGTAGTATGTTCTTTCTCAGGGTCTAAAGATTGTCTGTGCCAAATTTCATCAAAATCGGTTGAGAGGTTTAAGCGGGAAAGCGTAACAGACAAACAGACAGACAGACAGACAGACAGACAGACAGACCGACAGACAGACAGACAGAGTTACTTTCGCATTTATAATATTAGTATGGATTTAATTCATATTATTGTGTTTTTAATGTGCAATTACTAATTTCATACGCAAAGCTTAATTTTTAGTTGTAAAAACAGTGATATCTTGTGATATAAATGTATAAAAAAACGGTAAAAGTAATTTCAAACTGTGAACAAGTTTCGCTGTCAAAATCATAATCAAATCGTAACGAATATTGTAATGGAATAAAAACTTTTTTACAAAAAAACCAACCGACTTCCAAAAAAAAAACAAAGGGAAAAATAACTAATTTCGGAAGTCGGTGGCAAAACGAATACACATGTTCACGATCATGGTGTCTTTTTGTTTTTGTATACCTATTCGTTTTGGTCACCGACTTCCGAAATTAGTTATTTTTCACTTTGTAGTGTTTTTTTTCTTGGAAGTCGGTTGGTTTTTTTGTAAAAAATAAAATATTTTAGAATTTTTAGTTGCAAAAAGTACTGTTCAGCTGCATCCGGTCAGACTGGACGCTGCCGCCAACAAAGTTGGGGATACGCTAGCAAGCAAAGATGCATTCCTTTTACTTGAATTTTTATCCCTAAGTTTGGTTTATATACCAAACTACTGAACCGTTTTTTATAAAAATTTCTCTGGGACCAGACTGAATGTATGAGCATTGCTAGAGATGATACGATTACATGACTTAAATTCAGTCTCCTGATTTTTTTTATTGTTGCATCAGCATGGCGAGTAGCAGTAGGTAGTGCTTGTCCTGCGTTAAACGTCAATGCTGTAAATTGTTGAGGATTTCCCTCGACTGTCTATGGTCTTTGTTATCAGATCTACTGCAAACTTTCATTATAACCCACATGGATGTGAAATTCTCATCAATATAAATGAATTCGCGGCCAAACACAAGGTGATTACTGTAAATTCTTGAGGAGTTCCCTGAAATGACCTTTGTCTTCATCATTAGCTCAAGTTTGACCATCTAGACGCTTACGTCTAGATGGGTTGTGACTATTATCAGCTACGTTATGTTCGTGCTTGATTAATTTGTACTGATAAGAACTAAGGTTCTTATGGTTGTGGTTGAACATAACGTAGCTGCGTTGAATCGTTGAGGAGTTCTCTCGACTGTCTCTCAGATCCATCATCAGATCCACTACAGTCCTTCATTATAAACCATATGGATGCTAACTTCTCATCAATATCAATGAATTGAGTCGAAATACAAGGTAGCTACTGTAAATCGTTTAAGAGTTCTCTGATCTGACCTTTGTCATCATCATCAGCTCCCTAATGACAGTCACCACCCATCTAGGTGTAAGGTTCTTGTCAACACAAATTATTCAAGCACAAACACAAGGTAGCTGCTATAAATCGTTGAGGAGTTCTCTTGCCTATCTCCCGGCTCCATCATCAGATCTACTCCAGATCCTTATTAAATTGTAGTGCTTTAAAATACCCAATGAAAAAGCACTAGCCGTACCTACAATTTTTGAAAGTTCCCCTTGATTTCTCTGGTCTTCCACCATCAAACCCTGATGTTCTCATTATGGGAACACCTTAGGAATGTCTTCTTTCCAACAGAAAAAGAATGATCAAAATCGGTTCATAAACGGCGAAGTTATTCCCGAACAAACATAAAAAAGCGTATATACGGTCAAATTGAGTAACCTCCTCCTTTTTGAAGTCGGTTAAAAAGTGCATTGTCATCGCAAATTCCTGTGAGAATTTTAACTTTTTTCGACCTACATTTGCTGAAATTTACAGTAACAAGGAATTTCCTTAATTGTTTTTAATTCCTTACACAAAGTACTTATCCTACCATCGCCTATATCCCAAAGTTCTTGCTTTTTTTCTTTGTTTTGAAAAATATTGTCAGGAACGGATAGAATAATGACCAGGAGGGCTACTGCACGCTTAGAGGAATCTAAGCTACAATTAACATTAACTGAACCTCAGAAATATAAGGGTTTGTGTGAGGAACAGAAACGGGAACAGGATGACAATGAGAGGGAAGTACTAAATATTTTAAACAATAATACTAAGCTCAAGAGTGAGATGGCCGAAATGCATAATCAGCTAATTACCATCAGCGAGGAACAGGATAAGCTTTAACGTACTGTAGACAGCTTTGACCAGTGTAGCAATGAGTTTGAGATCACAGTCAAATGCAACAATGAGCTGAAATCTGGGTTAAGCGAAGCCCATGACACCATCGACAGACTGGAGAGTGCTAGCCAGAGGCTCCAGACAGCGTAGACTCATGCTCTGTTTGATGAACTGGTTGGTACCACTCCTTTGCATTCCGCTAACTCAATCTTGGGCAACATAAACAGTAATCATAACTTTGAGACAATTGACCTTACTTGTGATAAAAGTATAGGATCAAGCCCTCACTCAAGTAAAATTTGTAAATGGTGGTAAAAATAAGTTAAAAAATAAATTAAAATAAATAAAATGATTAGAAAACCCGATAAATTAATTAAAAATAACAAATATACTTTTTCACAAAAGCTTCAATGCATTAAAGGTCTCAAAAATTAAAAGAAGCAATTAGTGGGCATAATATAAAATTAGATAGCATTAAGAATAATTATGAGGCTGAAATTCAACAATTACAGTCTGAGACTCTCCGCTTACAGGATTCCTTAAATAGTGTTTTATTATATAAATATGAGATTTCTCAAAAGGAAATGGGACAGTATATTCTAACAGTCTGGTGGACCTGTGTAGTGAGAATGAGAGAATGTTCCACTCTTTAACAAACAATCTAACACCGGATTGTAATCATGATCCATCAGGCTGTTCACGGTCAGCTGTCTCTAATGAGTCTGCACCATCAGTGTCCCATACTGTGGAGTTGTTTGACAGTCTCTGCAGTCCTTCCCTCGCCACCCCAAACACAGAAGAATTAATAATAACAAATAAAATATTAAACAATAAAAACAAAATATTGATGTACTGCGATGAAATGGGTAAAAATATGGGTCATACACTACCACACCATTTGAATGACCAAGTAGTCAATTATTGTATGCCTGAAGCATCTTATGGTCAAATTATAGATAATCTATAAGTGGTAATTACAGTCCATCCACAAATATTGTTATTTTGATTGGGAGAAGGGGAAATGAAAACAGTGTAAAGATAAAGAAATATTTTGAAAATCTAGCCTCATTAAATCAAATCAAATAGTAAATAAATAGTTTATTTGTGATACATAGGTACATATCATAGGTCTTACAAATACAAAGTGAGTACCTGCTGTGATCTGCCTCACAGGCACACAAATTCATTAAACAATTAAAATATACAGAAAAAAAAAACTAAACAAAAAGAAGAAAGAAAGAAAAAAAAAAACTTATTCACACATTTAAATACACTCAATCAAACATCAATAATACAGTCAAGTCATTTCAAGTCTAAGAATTCCTTTACTGAATAAAATGCATGTTCATTAAGAAATATAAATAATCTATTTTTAACCGACTTCAAAAAGGAGGAGGTTACTCAATTCGACCGTATATATGCTTTTTCTTTTTTTTATGTTTGTTCGCGCATGACTTCATCGTTTATGAACCGATTTTGATAATTATTTTTCTGTTGGAAAGAAGACGTTCCCAAGGTGGTTCCATGATAAGGACATCAGGGTTTGATGGTGGAAGACCAGAGAAAACAAGGGGAACTCTCAAAAATTGCAAGGGCGACTAGTGCATTTCTTAGCATTTTCATTAAGTATTTTTAAGTGATACAATTTAATAAAGGTCTGGAGTAGATCTGATGATGGAGCCGGGAGACAGTCGAAGGAACTCCTCAACAATTCACAGCAGCTATCTTGTGTTTGGGCTCGATTAATTTGTATTGATAAGAACTTTACACCTAGATGGGTTGTGACTGTCATAAGAGCTCTCATGATGAAGACAAAGGCCAGTTCCTCTCCTCAACGGTTTACAGTAGCTACTTTGTGATGAAGACCATAGGCAGTTGAGGGAATACTTAGATACAGGTAAAAATTAAAGTAAACAAAATTACGTCGTTTCCCAACTATATTTGCGTCAGCTTACAGTCTGACAAGATGCAACTGAATACATAGTACCTTCAACAACTAAAAAGTGTAAAATAAAAACTTTTTTACAAAAAAACAACCGACTTCCAAAAACCACTACAAATTGAAAAACAACTAATTTCGGAAGTAGGTGTCAAAAAACGAATATACAAAACCAAAGACGCCGACTTCCGAAATTAGTTATTTTTCACTTTGTAGTGGTTTTTGGAAGTCGGTTATTTTTTTTTTGTAAAAAAGTTTTTATTGAATATAGTGATATTATTACAGTCTCTAATGTCCTTCGGAATTTTACTGAATATTTTAGGCGCCATAACGAATGTACTGTTTTCATAAAGTATGGTTTTACATTGCGTATTTAATTTTGTATATAGCCTTGTCCTATTGCGTGACCTCGACACTATTTTGAACAAATATGGATATTTCTTGATAAAAAGGACCATTTCGAAAACATACAAAGTATTTTAAGATTTATAAAAGACTAGCGGCCGGCAGCGACGTCGTTTGCGTGGTTTAGTTATGCTCCGCTCCTATTGGTCGCAGCGTGATGTTATATAGCCTAAAGCCTTCCTGGATTAATGAGCTATCCAACGCAAAAAATAATTTTCCAAATCGGACCAGTAGTTCCCGAGATTAGCGCGCACAAACAAACAAACAAACATACAAACAAACTCTTCAGCTTTATATATTAGTATAGATTACTTACAGCTCTCGGTTTTTTTCAGACCGCATATCATACGAATGCATCTTTTTTGACATTTAAAGATCTTCTCCCAGTTCGTAGCATTACCCCAAAAGGATACCGTATCTTAAACGAGAAGCAACATGTCCGTGATAAGCCACAAGCAACGTGGGGAGACTAACTTTTTTTTGACAGCATATATAGAGCATAAGACGCGTGTAACAGCTTTTTTCTTTCTATATGACTTTGCCATTTTAAATTATTATCTATATGCAAACCAAGAAATTTTGTTGTTTTGGTTGATTCTACTTCTTCTCCATCATATTCAATTTTAGTGTTAAGTTTCTGCTTTGTGCGTTGTTTAAATTCGATTATTTTAGTTTTTTCTAGGTTTATAATTAAATTATTACATTTTAACCATTTAATTATTGAGCTAAGACTGGTATTTATATTATTTTCATTATTGAAGACAACTGTACAGTCATCTGCGATTAATATCATTTTATTAGTTGTCGATTTAGGCAAATCATTTACATATAGAATAAATAAGAGTGGTCCCAAAACACTGCCTTGTGGAACTCCAATCTTAACTGTTGTAGGGGTGGAACTAAATTTTTTTCTGCTTTGGTATGGCGGCAAGTTCTACTAACTTCAGTTATTTGTGTTCTGTTATTAAGATACGATTTAATTAAATCTAGAGCATTCCCCCTAACTCCATATATTTCTAACTTGGTCAAAAGTATCGCATGATCAACATAGTCAAATGCTTTAGTCATACGCATGAATAAAGCATAGACTGGCTGTTTACAATCAACTCGAGGGTAAATCATACTCAAGAAGTCATAAATAGCTGAATTAATTGACAAATTCATCCGGAAGCCCTTTTGTTCATCGCAAAATATATTATTTATTTCAAGGTAAGTATACAGGTTATTATAATATATGATCTTCTCTATTACCTAAAACAATATTGGAATCAGGGCTATTGGTCTATAATTTTTCATGTCAATCCTGGCGTCTTTTTTATAAAGCAGTTTGATAATTGTCGTTTTCAATATTGAAGGAAATGTGCCTTGTTCAAAACATAAGTTCATAACGTAGCTAAAAATGGGGGCGATATTATTGCTGACATATTTTATTACTAACACGCATGTATCATCATAGCCTGTGCGTTTAGTATTCCTCAGGTTTTTTATGATGGAACTAATCTCATTAGGATCAGTTGGCCTTAAGAAGAGTTTGGAGAGGAATTTTTACATGTTCCGTGTTTTAAGCTATTACTCCGATCATCCGATAGACCCAAATCTGTATAATAATTATTGAATGCCTCTGCTATTTTTTGAGGATCTCGTATATTTTTATCATTTATTACTAGTTCTGCGATGTTTTTAGGTAGTTTATGTTTATTATTATTAATTATATTCCACATAGCTTTTGATTTATTGGTGGAATGGAGAATGGAGTAGTTATTTTGAGATTTTTGTGTTAATTTAATTAGTTTACTATATCTTGCGGAAAATTCTTTAAATTTTACCTTATTGGACGGGTTCTTAGTCAACCTATACTTCCACAAGAGAGACCTTTTCCGTTGACTACATTTTTTGATGCCACGAGAGAGCCGTTTCAGTCGAGTTTTAGTATGTATTTTTATTCTAGATACAGGAAAGCACAAATCATAGAATAATTTAAACAAATCATGCATAATTGTAAAAGCTTCATTTGCGTCATTAGTTTCATAAACTTCTTTCAACTTAAGTCTACTTAGACAATTTTTAAACTTTAATAAATTTACTTTAGAAAAAAACTCTTTTATACAAGAACTAGTGATCAAGCAACCAGGTCTTCTTTACTGGACAGCATAGTATAGTATCTGTGCCTTATGCTCAAATAGCCCTAGTTCTACATTGTCCGATTTGGCACCGTGAATGTTATGAAAACATTATCAATACATGAGCCCCTATTAGGTCTTGTGGGCTCGAATATTGATTGCTTTAAGTTGAATCCTGTTTTTAGTTGCTCTAGCTCTAGTGTATGCCTATTCCTTTTTAACATATCTACATTAAAGTCACCACAAACAACAAGTTTTTTATTGGCAGGTTTTGTAAGAGTGCACAAGATATCGTTGACGTGATCAAAAAACGTGTTCAAACAAGCAGTAAAGTCTTTACTCTTTGGTACTAGATAAACACACAATATAATTAAGTTATGATTCAATAGTTCAACTGCACAGGAGTCAAGAACATTTGCGATATTGAATCGTTTTTATGACATTATATTTTAAATTATTTTTTACCAATATGCAAGTTCCGCCCCTACGTTTGTTACGAGAAAAATGCGTTACTGGCACAAAATTTGGGATCCGGGGGATGCTCTTTATCATCCTGTATCATAGAATGCTCTGAAAAACATAACACATCGATAGTTTTTCCAGTCACTGCCAAATCATCCAAGCCTACTGTAAATAGGTCAGACTTAGAAAGAAGGTCGCTTATGTTTTGGTGCAATATACTGATACTCTTAAGAACGAAATAAATCATGGCAATTATTAGTGCTTACCTTGACGGGATTTTTAGTTACAGAAGGCATTAGAGACAATATATTTTCATTTACATTGATGTCCGTTTCAGTGCTTTGATCAACAAAATCCAAATTAAAAGTTTTAATCAAAATTCATTTATTCAAATTAGGCTGAAAGTCAGCACTTTCTGAACGTCAATATTACATAAGACAGTCCCCAACTCCCCAGCAGCACAGCTGTCTATTCAATTAAAAAAAAAAAAAAAAAAAACACATGACTTTATACAATAGTGATGAACACAAGAAAATACAATAACAATGAAATTATTGACCATATTGGCAGCTACCACGCCAAAATACCAGCAAAGCAAAACAAAACATATATACCTATATATATATATTTAAATGAAAATGTAAATAACTAAAAACTTATGACTTCAATAAAAGACCCAGGCATAAAGTGCGTGACAACTTACATATTTAGGTATTGTAAAAAAAAAAGTGAATTATATAAACTCATGTAACGTGTCAGTAAGCTAATTCCGGAGAAAGAACACAAACATTGTCCTGCGTTAATCAGAGCGACCAGCTATTCTTATCATTTAAATAATCATTTACAGAATAATATGCCTTTGAACAAAGCTTGGATTTGATTTGTGCTTTAAATGCATTGTAAGGCAAATCTAGCAAAGCAGAAGGTATCTTGTTATAAAAAGTTATACCAAGCCCAACAAAAGAGTTATGAACCTTTTGAAGTCGGTGAAAAGGGGCTCACGGTTTGACTTTGTTTCTGGTGTAATATAAGTCGAAGCCAGATTGGAGTCCAAGATCTCAGCGTAAACATTCAGATTCGTGTTGCAATATAATTTTAGATCAACCAAAATGTTATCCATAATATTATCATATAATATGTTCCTAATTCCATATTTATTAACTCTGCCCGTAGTGTAGGAGAAGATCTCAAGTGTTAGGTCACCATTGCTGTCGAAGATGTATGCGTACTTATGACTCTGATTATGCAAATGAAGAAGGTTATTAAACAATTCAGCTGAAGTTGTATAATATTGGTGAACCTGTCTTATAAGTTGGACGACAGGTCACTATATTGGTGTGTGTTATTTTTCTGAAAATTTCATTTAAAATCTTTGTTACGTCCATATAGTTGTTATAGTATGTATTAATATCATTTTCTCCTATGAAGAGTTAGTAGTCATTTAAGGTGAATTCCTTTAATTTTAGTTCAATGCCGTTTATGAGCTGCATTACGTTGGAGTCCGGCATAATATAATGACAGTAGTGAAAGTACTTCGAGAAGACGTCCTCAACTAAAGTAGTGGTATCTTTAGTTTTGCTGCAGCTCAAAATACATAGTTTATTCTTTTATACAGATTTAAATTATACATTTATAGTTGATTCTTTAGGGGTAGGGATGTTTCGTTGCGTTTTGTTTGGTGTCTGGCTGCGGCAAGGCGTACTTATGGTTTGTGTTACTTTATTTTGCTTACTGACTGCAATCATGACGACGATGGTGTTCTTCGTGTTTCTGGATCGGGCTTTTTGGAGAACTTATACGATGCAAGGTTTTGTTGCTGCGCGTCTCAGCATATTTTAACAGTTTTAATCGTGTTTTGTAAGTCAGCTTTGAGACGATAATTTTCAGAGTTTAAGGCGGTTCCAGAGGAAAAACACACCGCAGGCCGTTTTTATGTAGTTTTTCGGAGCTATCTACTCTTTATCCAAAAGAAATATCAACTTATTAAAAATACATAAATTTTCTCCATAATCTTGGCTCCAAAATTGTAGATTTTTGTTTTTTTTTTACTAAGCATAATGTTTAAATAATTCCTTCACAACGAAACCTCTGACAAGAGAAATAATTATCTTAAACTAGCATCTCCTCGAAAAGTAAGCATTATTTAGATTGTGTTCTTACACTAATGGATAGGCAATTTCATGACTAACATTATTGTAGAAATATTTTTTTAAAACGATCAAAAGAATATTTTATTCAACAATCTGAGCGTATTCCCCACCATTTCTCTTGCCCGAGCTATTGAGATTCAGTTTGCCACAAGCTCTCGAAGGGGGAACCCGTGTCGTTCGTCAACGCGCGGTCCGCTAGCATAGCGGGCGGCGCGTGAGCGAGAAAGCATCTGCTTGCTCGCTCACGCACCGCATGTGGCATAGAATATAATACTATCATAAAGTGTCTCTGTTATTGATGTTCATTTTGGTGTTCGTTTTTTTAACCGATTTCAAAAGTGAGGAGGTTATATGTTTTTTTTTTATGTTTGTTTGCGGATAACTTTACTATAATATAAATAATAGGGTATTTGACTAAAAAAAAACTAATTAGTCCGTCATTCAGATTATAGAATAATAAAAAGTTAAAAAACTAAAACCCAACTACGACAAAAAACGAACGTAAAAATAAGTTAAAAAATACATTAAAATAAATAAAATGATTAGAAAACCCGATAAATTAATTAAAAATAACAAATATACTTTTTCACAAAAGCTTCAATGCATTAAAGGTCTCAAAAATTAAAAGAAGCAATTAGTGGGCATAATATAAAATTAGATAGCATTAAGAATAATTATGAGGCTGAAATTCAACAATTACAGTCTGAGACTCTCCGCTTACAGGATTCCTTAAATAGTGTTTTATTATATAAATATGAGATTTCTCAAAAGGAAATGGGACAGTATATTCTAACAGTCTGGTGGACCTGTGTAGTGAGAATGAGAGAATGTTCCACTCTTTAACAAACAATCTAACACCGGATTGTAATCATGATCCATCAGGCTGTTCACGGTCAGCTGTCTCTAATGAGTCTGCACCATCAGTGTCCCATACTGTGGAGTTGTTTGACAGTCTCTGCAGTCCTTCCCTCGCCACCCCAAACACAGAAGAATTAATAATAACAAATAAAATATTAAACAATAAAAACAAAATATTGATGTACTGCGATGAAATGGGTAAAAATATGGGTCATACACTACCACACCATTTGAATGACCAAGTAGTCAATTATTGTATGCCTGAAGCATCTTATGGTCAAATTATAGATAATCTATAAGTGGTAATTACAGTCCATCCACAAATATTGTTATTTTGATTGGGAGAAGGGGAAATGAAAACAGTGTAAAGATAAAGAAATATTTTGAAAATCTAGCCTCATTAAATCAAATCAAATAGTAAATAAATAGTTTATTTGTGATACATAGGTACATATCATAGGTCTTACAAATACAAAGTGAGTACCTGCTGTGATCTGCCTCACAGGCACACAAATTCATTAAACAATTAAAATATACAGAAAAAAAAAACTAAACAAAAAGAAGAAAGAAAGAAAAAAAAAAACTTATTCACACATTTAAATACACTCAATCAAACATCAATAATACAGTCAAGTCATTTCAAGTCTAAGAATTCCTTTACTGAATAAAATGCATGTTCATTAAGAAATATAAATAATCTATTTTTAACCGACTTCAAAAAGGAGGAGGTTACTCAATTCGACCGTATATATGCTTTTTCTTTTTTTTATGTTTGTTCGCGCATGACTTCGTCGTTTATGAACCGATTTTGATAATTATTTTTCTGTTGGAAAGAAGACGTTCCCAAGGTGGTTCCATGATAAGGACATCAGGGTTTGATGGTGGAAGACCAGAGAAAACAAGGGGAACTCTCAAAAATTGCAAGGGCGACTAGTGCATTTCTTAGCATTTTCATTAAGTATTTTTAAGTGATACAATTTAATAAAGGTCTGGAGTAGATCTGATGATGGAGCCGGGAGACAGTCGAAGGAACTCCTCAACAATTCACAGCAGCTATCTTGTGTTTGGGCTCGATTAATTTGTATTGATAAGAACTTTACACCTAGATGGGTTGTGACTGTCATAAGAGCTCTCATGATGAAGACAAAGGCCAGTTCCTCTCCTCAACGGTTTACAGTAGCTACTTTGTGATGAAGACCATAGGCAGTTGAGGGAATACTTAGATACAGGTAAAAATTAAAGTAAACAAAATTACGTCGTTTCCCAACTATATTTGCGTCAGCTTACAGTCTGACAAGATGCAACTGAATACATAGTACCTTCAACAACTAAAAAGTGTAAAATAAAAACTTTTTTACAAAAAAACAACCGACTTCCAAAAACCACTACAAATTGAAAAACAACTAATTTCGGAAGTAGGTGTCAAAAAACGAATATACAAAACCAAAGACGCCGACTTCCGAAATTAGTTATTTTTCACTTTGTAGTGGTTTTTGGAAGTCGGTTATTTTTTTTTTGTAAAAAAGTTTTTATTGAATATAGTGATATTATTACAGTCTCTAATGTCCTTCGGAATTTTACTGAATATTTTAGGCGCCATAACGAATGTACTGTTTTCATAAAGTATGGTTTTACATTGCGTATTTAATTTTGTATATAGCCTTGTCCTATTGCGTGACCTCGACACTATTTTGAACAAATATGGATATTTCTTGATAAAAAGGACCATTTCGAAAACATACAAAGTATTTTAAGATTTATAAAAGACTAGCGGCCGGCAGCGACGTCGTTTGCGTGGTTTAGTTATGCTCCGCTCCTATTGGTCGCAGCGTGATGTTATATAGCCTAAAGCCTTCCTGGATTAATGAGCTATCCAACGCAAAAAATAATTTTCCAAATCGGACCAGTAGTTCCCGAGATTAGCGCGCACAAACAAACAAACAAACATACAAACAAACTCTTCAGCTTTATATATTAGTATAGATTACTTACAGCTCTCGGTTTTTTTCAGACCGCATATCATACGAATGCATCTTTTTTGACATTTAAAGATCTTCTCCCAGTTCGTAGCATTACCCCAAAAGGATACCGTATCTTAAACGAGAAGCAACATGTCCGTGATAAGCCACAAGCAACGTGGGGAGACTAACTTTTTTTTGACAGCATATATAGAGCATAAGACGCGTGTAACAGCTTTTTTCTTTCTATATGACTTTGCCATTTTAAATTATTATCTATATGCAAACCAAGAAATTTTGTTGTTTTGGTTGATTCTACTTCTTCTCCATCATATTCAATTTTAGTGTTAAGTTTCTGCTTTGTGCGTTGTTTAAATTCGATTATTTTAGTTTTTTCTAGGTTTATAATTAAATTATTACATTTTAACCATTTAATTATTGAGCTAAGACTGGTATTTATATTATTTTCATTATTGAAGACAACTGTACAGTCATCTGCGATTAATATCATTTTATTAGTTGTCGATTTAGGCAAATCATTTACATATAGAATAAATAAGAGTGGTCCCAAAACACTGCCTTGTGGAACTCCAATCTTAACTGTTGTAGGGGTGGAACTAAATTTTTTTCTGCTTTGGTATGGCGGCAAGTTCTACTAACTTCAGTTATTTGTGTTCTGTTATTAAGATACGATTTAATTAAATCTAGAGCATTCCCCCTAACTCCATATATTTCTAACTTGGTCAAAAGTATCGCATGATCAACATAGTCAAATGCTTTAGTCATACGCATGAATAAAGCATAGACTGGCTGTTTACAATCAACTCGAGGGTAAATCATACTCAAGAAGTCATAAATAGCTGAATTAATTGACAAATTCATCCGGAAGCCCTTTTGTTCATCGCAAAATATATTATTTATTTCAAGGTAAGTATACAGGTTATTATAATATATGATCTTCTCTATTACCTAAAACAATATTGGAATCAGGGCTATTGGTCTATAATTTTTCATGTCAATCCTGGCGTCTTTTTTATAAAGCAGTTTGATAATTGTCGTTTTCAATATTGAAGGAAATGTGCCTTGTTCAAAACATAAGTTCATAACGTAGCTAAAAATGGGGGCGATATTATTGCTGACATATTTTATTACTAACACGCATGTATCATCATAGCCTGTGCGTTTAGTATTCCTCAGGTTTTTTATGATGGAACTAATCTCATTAGGATCAGTTGGCCTTAAGAAGAGTTTGGAGAGGAATTTTTACATGTTCCGTGTTTTAAGCTATTACTCCGATCATCCGATAGACCCAAATCTGTATAATAATTATTGAATGCCTCTGCTATTTTTTGAGGATCTCGTATATTTTTATCATTTATTACTAGTTCTGCGATGTTTTTAGGTAGTTTATGTTTATTATTATTAATTATATTCCACATAGCTTTTGATTTATTGGTGGAATGGAGAATGGAGTAGTTATTTTGAGATTTTTGTGTTAATTTAATTAGTTTACTATATCTTGCGGAAAATTCTTTAAATTTTACCTTATTGGACGGGTTCTTAGTCAACCTATACTTCCACAAGAGAGACCTTTTCCGTTGACTACATTTTTTGATGCCACGAGAGAGCCGTTTCAGTCGAGTTTTAGTATGTATTTTTATTCTAGATACAGGAAAGCACAAATCATAGAATAATTTAAACAAATCATGCATAATTGTAAAAGCTTCATTTGCGTCATTAGTTTCATAAACTTCTTTCAACTTAAGTCTACTTAGACAATTTTTAAACTTTAATAAATTTACTTTAGAAAAAAACTCTTTTATACAAGAACTAGTGATCAAGCAACCAGGTCTTCTTTACTGGACAGCATAGTATAGTATCTGTGCCTTATGCTCAAATAGCCCTAGTTCTACATTGTCCGATTTGGCACCGTGAATGTTATGAAAACATTATCAATACATGAGCCCCTATTAGGTCTTGTGGGCTCGAATATTGATTGCTTTAAGTTGAATCCTGTTTTTAGTTGCTCTAGCTCTAGTGTATGCCTATTCCTTTTTAACATATCTACATTAAAGTCACCACAAACAACAAGTTTTTTATTGGCAGGTTTTGTAAGAGTGCACAAGATATCGTTGACGTGATCAAAAAACGTGTTCAAACAAGCAGTAAAGTCTTTACTCTTTGGTACTAGATAAACACACAATATAATTAAGTTATGATTCAATAGTTCAACTGCACAGGAGTCAAGAACATTTGCGATATTGAATCGTTTTTATGACATTATATTTTAAATTATTTTTTACCAATATGCAAGTTCCGCCCCTACGTTTGTTACGAGAAAAATGCGTTACTGGCACAAAATTTGGGATCCGGGGGATGCTCTTTATCATCCTGTATCATAGAATGCTCTGAAAAACATAACACATCGATAGTTTTTCCAGTCACTGCCAAATCATCCAAGCCTACTGTAAATAGGTCAGACTTAGAAAGAAGGTCGCTTATGTTTTGGTGCAATATACTGATACTCTTAAGAACGAAATAAATCATGGCAATTATTAGTGCTTACCTTGACGGGATTTTTAGTTACAGAAGGCATTAGAGACAATATATTTTCATTTACATTGATGTCCGTTTCAGTGCTTTGATCAACAAAATCCAAATTAAAAGTTTTAATCAAAATTCATTTATTCAAATTAGGCTGAAAGTCAGCACTTTCTGAACGTCAATATTACATAAGACAGTCCCCAACTCCCCAGCAGCACAGCTGTCTATTCAATTAAAAAAAAAAAAAAAAACACATGACTTTATACAATAGTGATGAACACAAGAAAATACAATAACAATGAAATTATTGACCATATTGGCAGCTACCACGCCAAAATACCAGCAAAGCAAAACAAAACATATATACCTATATATATATATATTTAAATGAAAATGTAAATAACTAAAAACTTATGACTTCAATAAAAGACCCAGGCATAAAGTGCGTGACAACTTACATATTTAGGTATTGTAAAAAAAAAAAGTGAATTATATAAACTCATGTAACGTGTCAGTAAGCTAATTCCGGAGAAAGAACACAAACATTGTCCTGCGTTAATCAGAGCGACCAGCTATTCTTATCATTTAAATAATCATTTACAGAATAATATGCCTTTGAACAAAGCTTGGATTTGATTTGTGCTTTAAATGCATTGTAAGGCAAATCTAGCAAAGCAGAAGGTATCTTGTTATAAAAAGTTATACCAAGCCCAACAAAAGAGATAGGAACCTTTTGAAGTCGGTGAAAAGGGGCTCACGGTTTGACTTTGTTTCTGGTGTAATATAAGTCGAAGCCAGATTGGAGTCCAAGATCTCAGCGTAAACATTCAGATTCGTGTTGCAATATAATTTTAGATCAACCAAAATGTTATCCATAATATTATCATATAATATGTTCCTAATTCCATATTTATTAACTCTGCCCGTAGTGTAGGAGAAGATCTCAAGTGTTAGGTCACCATTGCTGTCGAAGATGTATGCGTACTTATGACTCTGATTATGCAAATGAAGAAGGTTATTAAACAATTCAGCTGAAGTTGTATAATATTGGTGAACCTGTCTTATAAGTTGGACGACAGGTCACTATATTGGTGTGTGTTATTTTTCTGAAAATTTCATTTAAAATCTTTGTTACGTCCATATAGTTGTTATAGTATGTATTAATATCATTTTCTCCTATGAAGAGTTAGTAGTCATTTAAGGTGAATTCCTTTAATTTTAGTTCAATGCCGTTTATGAGCTGCATTACGTTGGAGTCCGGCATAATATAATGACAGTAGTGAAAGTACTTCGAGAAGACGTCCTCAACTAAAGTAGTGGTATCTTTAGTTTTGCTGCAGCTCAAAATACATAGTTTATTCTTTTATACAGATTTAAATTATACATTTATAGTTGATTCTTTAGGGGTAGGGATGTTTCGTTGCGTTTTGTTTGGTGTCTGGCTGCGGCAAGGCGTACTTATGGTTTGTGTTACTTTATTTTGCTTACTGACTGCAATCATGACGACGATGGTGTTCTTCGTGTTTCTGGATCGGGCTTTTTGGAGAACTTATACGATGCAAGGTTTTGTTGCTGCGCGTCTCAGCATATTTTAACAGTTTTAATCGTGTTTTGTAAGTCAGCTTTGAGACGATAATTTTCAGAGTTTAAGGCGGTTCCAGAGGAAAAACACACCGCAGGCCGTTTTTATGTAGTTTTTCGGAGCTATCTACTCTTTATCCAAAAGAAATATCAACTTATTAAAAATACATAAATTTTCTCCATAATCTTGGCTCCAAAATTGTAGATTTTTGTTTTTTTTTTACTAAGCATAATGTTTAAATAATTCCTTCACAACGAAACCTCTGACAAGAGAAATAATTATCTTAAACTAGCATCTCCTCGAAAAGTAAGCATTATTTAGATTGTGTTCTTACACTAATGGATAGGCAATTTCATGACTAACATTATTGTAGAAATATTTTTTTAAAACGATCAAAAGAATATTTTATTCAACAATCTGAGCGTATTCCCCACCATTTCTCTTGCCCGAGCTATTGAGATTCAGTTTGCCACAAGCTCTCGAAGGGGGAACCCGTGTCGTTCGTCAACGCGCGGTCCGCTAGCATAGCGGGCGGCGCGTGAGCGAGAAAGCATCTGCTTGCTCGCTCACGCACCGCATGTGGCATAGAATATAATACTATCATAAAGTGTCTCTGTTATTGATGTTCATTTTGGTGTTCGTTTTTTTAACCGATTTCAAAAGTGAGGAGGTTATATGTTTTTTTTTTATGTTTGTTTGCGGATAACTTTACTATAATATAAATAATAGGGTATTTGACTAAAAAAAAACTAATTAGTCCGTCATTCAGATTATAGAATAATAAAAAGTTAAAAAACTAAAACCCAACTACGACAAAAAACGACGCTGAAAAAGTATAAAACAAGATTTTCAGAATACTGAACTGAACAAAGTTGCTCATATAGTTGCAAGTAAATGGACACAGTAGACTCTACCAAGATGCCTTCGTTGTAAATTGACAATAATGTCTTACGATACTATTCTGAAGTATGCAATATTCACTATTTAGAGATAAATTTTTATGTTTGGAAAACCGCAGTCACACGTTATGAAAGTGCTACGGTAGGTATATGTAACGTGTGACTACGCCTTTCCAAACATGAAAATTTATCTCTAAATACTACCTACTTGCAACTATATTAGCAACTTTGTTCAGTTCAGTATTCTGAAAATCTTGTTTTATACTTTTTCAGCGTCGTTTTTTGTCGTAGTTGGGTTTTAGTTTTTTCACTTTTTATTATTTGTACTATTTTGGTGTTAAAGTGTATTTGTGGCGCGTAATATTAATAAAAGTTAAATTGACGAACTAAAAACTAGGTAGTTAACATACGACATCTCTTTTGACTTATGTATCGGCGTATAGTAATATGTAGAGATGTCCTATTTTATTTACTATTTCGTAGCGCTTGGAGCGTAGCGCGTATAGCAACGGTTTTCCCGCATGAAGCTCCCGGTTTTTCGTAGTAGCGACGCACATTTGCGTCGATGGCACCGAATGGGTCATGAATTAGTGGATGAGGCCGTTAGTATAAATAGATTGCATGTTTTTCTAACGGTGGTAGGCCATAACATCGGCTGCCGGCAGAAGTTACCACCCACCAAACAAAGTCTTGCCGCCAAGCGATTCGTCGTGTTCCAGCATGATGTCTGGTGAAGCCGTACAGAGGACGCGTCTGAGCACTTTGTGTTGCGTTGTGTGGCGAGTACGATGCGCCAAATGTTGTTGTGTCGGGAGTTTGGTCGTGGAGAGTCTCCAGATCAATCTCCCTCTAGCGCAGCATCGTTGGTCGTGTTGGTCTTGTTTAACATTGCATCACCTTTTTTTTTGTTGACGCTGTGGGAATGCATTAACGCACCTTACCCCGAAGGGCGTGTGTGGGACTCGCCCAGCCGAAGCCGGGAATACCCACTAAACCCACAGCGGCACTCCGGCATCGCCATAGTGGCGGGGGAGGGGGAAACTAGCGCAGCCTGAGCTACCTCTCCCCCGCCGGCGAAACCCGCCTAATACGGCGGGCCCTCATTTAGTGGCTTAGCCACCCACGTGGTGAGCGATGTAAGGCGGGCGTCGGCACCTTCTCGTGCCTCACGCCCGCCGCTCATCTCAGGGAGGGAGAAAGCGGGCGAAATCCCGCCTTCTCCTCCCCCTACGCCGCCTGCGGAGTGCCGGAGCGAGGGGATCCTCCTCCCGCTCGCGCTCCGCGGCCTTCTTCTGCGACATCACGACCTCGCAGAAGGAGGCCATCGCCACCCAAGCCTCCTCGCTCCCCACCATCGCTCTGACGATAGCGGGCAGCGAGAGGTCCCCTCCTACCGCCGCGACAAGATCGCGGCGCGGCACGGCCCACGACGGGCACACCGCGAGGGTGTGTTCCGCCGTGTCCTCCGCCGCGCCGCAACCGTGGCACGACGGTGTCTCCTCTCATCCTATCCGGTGCAGGTACCTGCCGAAGCAGCCGTGGCCGGAGAGCACCTGCACCAGACGGAAGGAGAGGAAACCGTGACGCCTGTCGAGCCAGTCCTTCAGGACCGGCCCGATGGCGTCGAGGGTACGGCGGCCGAACACCGCGGAGGCGAGGTCCCGCGTCCAATGTTGGACGATGGCGTCCCTCGCCTCCCGGCGGACGGCTTCCCTCACTTCTGGTGCCGGACGCTCGCCCAGCGCCCTGCGCCCCGCCGTCCACTCGTACACTCTGGCGAGCACCCACGCCTCGAGCTCCCAAGGCGGGGTGCCCGCCAGAGCGCATGCCGAAGCGAAGCCTACCGTGCGGTAGGCCCGCGCTGCCCGCTGGGCTATGGCCCTTTGGGGCGCCCGAAGGGCGGTGATATTCTCGCTCCTTTTGAGGGAATCCGACCAAATGGGGGCCCCATAAAGGGCCATACTCCGCAATATGCCGGCACCGCATGCTCGGCCCTCCCATGTTCGGCATGAGCCATGAGAGGGCGTCCGCAGCTTTCAGCAGGCGCGTCGACAGCCCGCTAAAATGCGGGCCGAAGCGCCACCTGCTGTCTAGAATAAGGCCCAGATATTTCATCTGGGCCTCAACCCCAACCCTCACCCCCTCCACGTAAATGTGGACGTCAGGTGGGTGGCGCTGCCGGGGGCCGTGAAAGAACACGGCCTCCGTTTTGTGCAGCGCCACCCTCAGGCCCAGGCGGCGGATCCTTCCGGCCACTAAGGATCCGCCCGCCGACGCCAAACTGGCTGCCTCCCTGAAGGTGCTCCCGCGGGAAGTGAGGAGAGTGTCATCTGCGTAGCAGATGACACTCGTGCCTCGAAGGAGGGTTCCCCGCAGGAGCCAGTCATAACCGACGTTCCACAGAAGAGGCCCTAGAACGGACCCCTGTGGAACGCCGGTCTCCACATCGTATCTCCGGAGCTGGCCAGCCCCGTCTACGAGGAAGACAGCACGGTCCTCCAGGTAGCTGGCCAGGAGGCCCCGCAAGTAAAGGGGCACTCCGTGGAACCGGAGCGCCTCCAGGATGGTGGAGTGGGGGATGGAGTTGAAGGCGTTGGCAATGTCGAATGACACAGCCAACACTCCATCCCCCACTCCTACCGCCTCTGTCACCTGGCCCTTTGGACGGGCCAGGGCGTCCACTGTCGAACGGCCAGTTCGAAATCCGAACTGGGCGTCCGACAGGTCCGGTCCCACACTCCGTAGATGACGGTTGAGGCGGCCGGCGATGATCCCCTCGAACATTTTACCGACCTCATCGAGCAAAACGATGGGCCGGTATGCCGAGGGCGAGTCCGCCGGCCGTCCCTCCTTGTGGAGGAGGCACAATTGGCCTTCCCGCCAAGGTTTCGGGAACCTCCCCGACGCGAAGCACGCGCTGAAGAGGTCCCGAACCCTTCCCTCCATTTCGGTGGCCGCGATAGCCACCACCCGAGCGGGAATGCCGTCCGGGCCGGGAGCCGTCTTTTTGGCGCGGAGACGAAGAGTCGCCGCGCCAAATTCCTCCTCTGAGACCGGAGGAGGAGGAGCTTCCTCCTCCGGTTGAGCCCCCCCTCGTGGGGGTTCCATCACTGGTGGGGTGAAGTGCGGATCCCTGCGCGGAAACAGGGACCGCACCACCCCATCCAGGAGCGCTGGTTCGAGGGTCTCGGCAACCGGGGACCAATGCGGCGCAGTTTGTTACGCGCCGCCTTATATGGCCTCCCGAATGGGTCGTTGTCGAGACCCTCCAGCAGCTCGGCCCTCGCCGCGTCCTTAGCGGCGCCGATGGCCGATTTGAAGGCCGCCCTCGCCTCTACGTATCTGGCGTAGAGGCGGTCCTCGTCGGCCTGATCTCGTCGGCGCCGCCGACGCGATCGCGTGTAGGCCCGCCGTGCCGCCACGCAGGTGGCCCGCAGCTCCGCCAGCTCCTCCGACCACCAATAAACGGCGCGTCGGGGAGGCGGACGTCTCGACCGAGGCATGCTGGCGTTGCATACCTCGGTCAATGACCCCCTCAATCGGGCCGCCGCCGCGTCCACGTCCAGGACGTCCACGCCGGGACCTGGCCAAAGCCAGTCCTGGACGAACGCGGCCCCCCTTGCCGCCTCCCGATCCAGGTGGGTCAGAGCCCACCTTGGAAACGGGGATCGGCCCGACGATGAGGGGGTGCTGCGGCGCCCCCGTGGATTCTGGGGGGAGATCTCGAATCGCGCGTAGCGGTGATCCGAGATCGTCTCCCCCAGTTCCACCCTCCAGTTCTGGATGCGGGCGGCCAGTGCGGGCGTGGCGAAGGTGAGGTCCACTATGGACCCACCCTGCCGCCGGACGCACGTCTGGACGCTCCCCCTATTCAGGAGAGAGAGACCAGACGTGGCCGCCCACAACTCGACCGCCCGTCCGCGAGCGTCGGTGGCCGGGTTTCCCCAGACCACCGACTTGGCATTCAGGTCTCCCAAAACGGAGACCTGACGTGGCGCCGTCCTCCCGATGACCGCCGTCAGGACCCCGAGGAAATCCTCGAAGTCCTGGAGAGGGCGGTTTGGGGAGAAGTAGACCCCCACAAGGGCCAACCCTCCCCACGCGGCGGCCACGTATCCAGGTCCCCTCTCTAAGAGCGAGAGGGGAGGGGAGTCCGAGGAAGACCGCGCCACGATTGCCACCGAGCCGTCACTGTCTCCCAGCCAACTGCTGGGAGTATAGTACGGCTCGGCCACCACTGCCACATCCACCAACCACTCGGCCATTGACTGCACCAGTAAGTCCTGGGCAGCTCGGCAGTGGTTGGTGTTTGCCTGCAGGATGCGATGGTCGGCACCCATTATTCGACCATCGCATCACCCTCGGCCACCGCCGCTGATGGGATATCAGCGGGGGAGGTGGCAGCAGCGGCAGGACGGCTTATAGCCGCCTGCGGCTTGCCCTTCTTAGGGGGGGGTCGGCATGAGCTCCCCCCCATCACGTGGTCCGCAGGGCGACCACTGTCGGCGCACGCCGCGCAATGCGGCTTGGCGGCCTCGCACGAGGCCGCCTTATGGCACTGTTGCCCGCAGCGGAAGCACGTGTCCGCCCTGTCGACTGTGGACGGACACATGGCTCGGGTGTGGCCGATCCCCAAGCATTTGAAGCAGCGCATCGGTGCTGCCTCAAGCACCCGGATCACGGCCCGGCTAAAACCCACCAAGAGCCGTCCTTGGCATTTTGCCTGGACGGCCAGCACTGCGGTGACTGGGCACTCCAGCCGGATAGAGCCCAGTCCACCGCGGCCGGGCCTAATGGCCCGAGCCTGCACCGCTGCGGGTTCGCAGCCTCCGGCCACTGCGATCGCCGCCACCACCTCCTCCTTGGTGACCGAGTCGTCGAGACCGGTCACCTCAATGGTGGTGGTTTTGGTCGGCCGTGCGACCTTTGCCACGTCTGAAAGGACCTCCCGCAGCTTGGCTGCGAAGAGGTCCGCATTTTTGCCGCCGTCCTTCCCCGGAAACTCGAACAAACGAGCTCCGGTTTGGGTCCGGCGGCAAACACCAATCCCCAACTCAGTGGGGTCCGTGGCGCTACGAGCCCGTCTTAGGACGGTCTCGTAGGTTACCCCCCTCTCCACGGCCTCGGGCACAATGGTCACTGTGACCGCCGCGGTTTTTGGAGGCACCAGCTTCGGGGCCTTTTTGGCTGCCGAGGAAGCCGCCGGGGCACCTGCCGGGGCAGCCGCTGGGGCAGCCGGGGCCTGGGCCGCCTTTTTGCCCTTTCCCTTTCCCTTCCTAACCACCTCTGACCAAGACTGATTGGCTGGGGTGGTAGAAGGGAGGAGGGCGTCTCCCTCCTGCACCTGGGGCGGTGCCGCACTGGCAACCGGCTCCGGCTGGGCGCCCGCACTCGTACCGGGTTGAGGCAGAGCCCCCGGCGACTTCTTCCCCTTGCCCTTGCCCTTTGAGGGCTTCGGGGCAAGGGGAGCCACTGTCGGCGTCTTGTCCGCCGCTAGGGGCGGACGGAGACGCGGCTCGGGCAGGAGACGGTCCTCTATGCCTGCAAAACAGGCACGGGTGAACGCCCTCTCCTCCATGACAACCTTGCGGAACAGTTCCTCAAGGTTCGAGGAGGAGGGAGAGGGAACCGCTGCCGTCGGGGCCTTCGTTGTCGGGGCTGTGGCCTCAGCCAGCTTCTTATGAAGCTGGCTAACCTCCGCTTGCAGGCGGTCCACCCTCGCCTGCAGCTGCCGCGTCTCCTCTGACGCAGAGCGTTGTGTCAGCTCCGACACAATGCCGTGCAAACTTGTTGCACGGCATTTGAGGGCCTTCTGGAAGGTCCCCTTTAAATTTGAGGACTTGGAGGCGACCTCAACGATCTCCTCCATGTCCTCCTTTGCCAGTCGGGCCAGCTCCGCCACAGAGTGGCCGTCGAAGGAGACGAGGGCCGAACCGTATCCGGCCCTCGCCTTGGCTGCACGCGCCTGCCGCTCTTTCGCGGCAACCATCTCCTCCAGCTCCAGCTCGAGCTCGGCCCGTCTGGCCAAGCCGAGCTGACGCTGGGCGTCCGCCAGACCCACATCATGGGTGCCGGCCTGTGAAGAAGTCGAAGGCGAAGCAGTCTTCGCTTTCGGCTTCTTCTGTTTTGGCTTACCCTTGGCCGAGTCCGAAGAAACCTCGGACCCGAGCCTCAGGTAGGCCCTCTTCAGGCTGCGATCTCCAGCCACCCCACACACGGACGACGACTCAATTTCCGAGTCAGAAAACTCGTCCGCCACGCTCATACAGAGGCTCGCCACAGACGGTGCGCGGCTGACCTCTGATGCCGACACATCTTCGAACTGGCCCTGAGAAGGGCCTTTTGGTTGGCCCTGAGAAGGGCCGTTTGGTTGGCCCTGAGAAGGGCCTTTTGGGACGAAACGCCCAGAAGCGTTCCGTAATGGTTTCGGCATGGCGACCAAAAACCAAATCCACAATAAAAACAAAAACCTCAATAAAAATTAGATAAAACCACACTGCAATAAAAACCCTCAATAAAAATAAAACCTCAATAAAATCCAGAATAAAAAAAAAAAAAAAAACCAACATTGCATCACCTGGCTCAACTGCCGTCATCCTTATTGCTATTCCTAAGTTTTTTAAGTGAATAGGCTTAATAAACTAGTGCGCAGGAATCAAGGATTGCGTCACTGCTTACCATCAGGCGGGATTGCAGTCAAGCGCTAGTTTATAATTATTAAAAAAAAAAAACATATATTAAGAGGACCTGGGAAGATTTCTTAATCTATATAATTCTGCTAACGATCGACTGTCATGTGGATTTTTAAGCAATTTATTATGATCCAAGGCACTTATAAATAATCCCTCTATGGTTTTAACTCTACTGAGAGCGACATAGGCCTGTCCTTTAGCAAACAATGACTTTCCTAGATCTGTAACTTTTTTATCTAGAGTACAACCTTCTAATTTATGTACAGTACAACCCCAAGAAAGAATCAGCGGGAGCATTTTACGCTGAATTTGCCCAGAACCCCTCAAGCCGTCAAATTCAGTGAGGCAAGGCTCGATTTTGATAAGTCCGTTAGTATCTGCTTTTATGGATGCGTCGTCAAATTGTATGAGAACAGCGCTTGGCTGTTCTCCTGTTCCAACTGATCGCGCCGAAGAGCAGGCCATTCGAAGGCCTTCACCACTCCCATCGCTCCGTTTACCAAACCCTGGTTTACATTCAAATTTCTACGAAGCATTACAAGGGATTATGTCCAAACATAAAGTACTCGTGAAGCTCTTTTAGATGATACCAAATACGGTATATTTATTTTAATTTTGTATTAACATAGAACTTTTTGTCCGCTAGAGGGCGTAATACTAAATTTGGTGACAAGCTCTAAAGCTCATAACCAACAGAATATCAAGGCCCTTCTAATGGTTCTGCAGTGGTCTTATTCTGATAAGTAGTAAAGAAGCTATCTATGAACGAAAAGATGTGAATTATATGCAATCAGCCGATGAATACAGGTAAAGTCACAAGCAAATGCTAGTAATATATATATATTCAAAATGTACAAGTTAAGCCCTTTCAAATGATACCAAACACGGCATATTTATCTTAACTTTTTTTTTTTACTCTGTATATTTTGTCCGCTAGAGGGCGCCACGTTAGATTTTGTGAAACTCCATATAGCCTATAACCAGCAGACAATTAAGACGCTTCTTATGATATGTCATTTATCGAATTCGAATAAGTAGTTTAGAAGTTACGAGGGAACAGATGAACATACATACATACATACATACATACATACATACATACATACATACATACATATGTACATACATACATACATACATACATACATACATACATACATACATACATAGCCTGTCAAAATCATAACCCTCCTTTTGCTTTGCCGTAGTCGGGTAAAAATATTGGATAGGTTTATTATATACGTTTTACATTTCGTATATTTTGTTATATCCAATCAATAAAAATTGACAAATACAATATGTAAAGAAAACCCTGTCCGATCCGTGAAGGTATTGTTAGGTATCGATAACTGATTCTACTAATGGGTACAAAGCCGGGCTAAACTTAAAAAAAAATCCCCCTAAAAAAAAAATATTATTTCGCAAAAAGAGCTAACTTAATACATGTGCGGTAAGCAACCCTACCGCGGGGGGCGGGGGGCAGGGCACGCGGCACGTGGTCGCGTCGCGATTCGCTCGTAATAATACCGTGTTGCCACTTTTTTAAAAATTACCAAATTTCGGGGAAATTTGAATTAATTCCCGGGAAAAAAGATAATTTAAAAATTCAATAGTATTGTTACTATGATCATTATGTAAAATTTTATCCAATCCAAAACATTCTGTAAAAAAATGCCAAGCCTCGCTGGAGCTGCTGGTTTATCTCTAAAAAGAAATGAAATCTAGACAAAGCCGTGCCAAGTTGAAGGTTCCTTATTGCGATTTCTTCAATATTATTATAGTTAATATTGTGTGACTTGGCCGTTGAACATTATACGTTAGTGCGATTTTGTTAACACGTAATGTTATATCTGTTATAACTACCTATGTTTGTTATGTGGGAATAATAGCCCATACTGGTATTTGTAATTGGACTTAATACATTAAACAACACATGTATTAATCATTGACAATGATGACTTCTGTTCGTTGTGAAGCGTTAAATCGACCACCTATCTAATATCAAATAGACGTACAGACGGATTTCTATGAATAATTAGTCCATCTGTACTGGAAATGACTATTTTACTGCTCGTTTCCAGCTCGTCTATACATAAGTATTTTTGAAATGCGCAACTTTATCAAGCCCTGGTTATTGAATCAACGTTTTCCAAGTGGCAATTTTCCATCGTCAATGGGTAGCGGTTCTGGCGACAGATTGGTGCAATGGTGTCATGGAGCACCTGAATTTGTAGCCTTGTATACTTTTCAACGGCCAAGTCACACAATATTAACTATAATAATATTGAAGAAATCGCAATAAGGAACCTTCAACTTGGCACGGCTTTGTCTAGATTTCATTTCTTTTTAGAGATAAACCAGCAGCTCCAGCGAGGCTTGGCATTTTTTTACAGAATGTTTTGGATTGGATTTCACTTCTTTTTGTAGAAGCGTATTATATTGATTTTATTATTTAACACAGTTATTTTTTTCTTTTTAGAAGTAGTTATTACAAATCTTCCTTTTCCTTTTTTCGGTTCTGATTCTTGTACAGTAGCAATAGTTTTATGTATTGACCATTCGCGTGGCGTGCGTGGTTGTATTCAGTGATCGCTGAAGCTTGAGTTTTTATACTCTTGAAGTCAACATTTATGTTTACTTCTTCAATCAATATGAGGTGCGCCCAATGGAAATTGTTTACTGGGGAAAGCGTCATATAAGCTTGGCCACGAAAGAATATGGAGGTGCCAATGTCCATTTTTTTGAGTTAGTACTTGGCTCTTGTGAAATGTTAGGTCATACGCCACACAGATTGGGAATTGTTGTCTGTACAAGCATGCCCGGGGTATGATCTCAAATTATAACTTACATAATAAGTAATAATTCGTGAATCAAATTATAAGCAAATTTTACTAACAATTGTTTAGGCTTTATTTGGTCTTCCGGGTCCCACCTCACTTTTTTTACTAGCCTATCGAACCATTAACTAAACCAAACATCAATGTTTCTCTTAAGCATTACTTTAGCTCCCTGTTCAATGATTATAGTTTCTTCCAGTCCAGCAGTCATCGTCGCATCATCCTCATATTTTTGTTAACAAGCCCGGGCTTTTGTTATCATACATTTTGAACAATCCAAGGAACTTTTAGGAATTAACTTTATCTCGGATTGCGGTCTTGGGTTTAATATTGCATCACCTCGCTCAACTGCCGTCTTCCTTCCTATTCCTAAGTTTTTTAAGTGAATAGGTTTAATAAACTAGTGCGAATTACCATCAACGATTGCATCACTGCTTACCATCAGGCGGGATTGCAGTCAAGCACTAGTTTATAATTATTAAAAAAAAAATATGCATACACATATTTCTCGACGGTAGTAAACAAACAGTACCTTCTGGTACGTCCCTCAAACATTGTGTTACATATTTCCATTAAACATTCCTTCATTAGAATGCGAGAGCAGAGGTATCAATCGGTTAGGCAGTATATCTCTGTCTGAATGAGTTATCAATCCTACTTTGGTTCTTTTTGACATCTCAACAAACGTAAAATCATCCAGCGGTCTAATATACAACTTAAGATCATTGTTTAAAAATATGAGTACCAAAGATTAGAATTTTATTTATTTTAATAATTATAAATTAGTACTTAACTATAATCCCGCCTCAGCAAGCAATGATGCAATCATTGATGGCAAAGGGCGCTAGTTTATTAAGAGCCAAAAAACTGAGTGAATAGGAAGGAAGACGGCAGTTGAGCGAGGTGATGTAATGTTAAACCCAATAACACGACCAACGATGCTGCGCCAAAGGGAGATTGATCTAGAGACCCTCCACGACCAAAATCCCGAAACAACAACATTTGACGCATCGTACCTAAATAAATCGCATCACAACTGCTCAAACCCGTCCTCCGTACGGCTTCACCCAGTCATTATGCCGGAACACGACGAATCGCTTGGCGGCAAGACTTTGTCTGGTGGGTGGTAACTTCTGCCGACGGCGGATGGCAAGGCCTTTCTAAGAGGATTAGTTTTTTAAACAGCGACTTTTCTCTGATGACACTCTGATTACGAATGACTCCAGTTAATATCAATAGTGTGTTAACACTATTGATATTAACTTAAGTATATTGCTAATCCATTGCTCCATATGTTTAAAAAATGAGTGCTCAAAAACGTTAATAACGCAATGAAGGTTGTTGATCTGTCAAAATGAAACCCATTGCTACTGATGGCGTTTTACGTAATTACACTGCTGGTTTGAGTTGCAAAAGATCCCTAAGCACTAAAATATGTTTTTTTCCGAACCAACCATCTTCTAGATCAGAAGAATCAAAAACTTTGCATAAACGAAGATTTATGTAGGTTAATTAGATATCATAGACAATTCACCTATAATGAATAGTTCGATAGTTTTTAAGTATGTCCTTAAGCGGGTATCACCGCTACTCGTAAGTCCAATGCACTATAAGTTGAAGCTTTCTAAATACATATGAATGTGGTACTCTAACTTGCGCTTGACCGCAATCCCGTCTGATGGTAAGCAGAGCAGTAATGCGATTGTTGATGGTAAAGCGCGCTCGTTTATTAAGATTACTCCTATTCACTTTAGCCTTGAAGACACTCAAATTGTAGTGTGACGGAAACACCGCCGCTGGCAAATTATATAAATACTAAATACTACTAAATTTAGCTCAAGATTTACAAACTTCATTGGAACTTATATCTATAATAAGATAAATAAAGCAATCAATATCTACCCTTTAACGAAAACTCAATGTAAGGAAAAGGTTACAAAATACTTACAAAAACTTAATTATGAAGAGACTGAGTTAATACTACATATACCACAGTGATTGACTATTTACCACATACACACACCCTCTTACATTCATACACACATAACCATATCACACAAATAGAGGACACACGTACCTGTTCAGTGCTTATTCTTAATTTAATCTAATTTTAAGTTAATTTATTATTTCTGGTAAATTATAAAAATGTTAATTTTATTTGGTATGATGTTATTTTATTTTATTTCATTAAATTTAATTGATTTAATCTATTTTTGAACATGTAAATTTACAAAGTGTTGACTGTACTCAATGGCTACCTACATATATCTAGTGTCTACTTTTTAAGGGATTGGGCGCTGATAACTGAAACACAGGCTTTTGCCTAGTTCGGTTACAGATGTGTAATCCGATTGTAACAATAAATTATAGCCTATAATATATTTTGTGTAACAATGTAAATAATTTCTGAATAAACGTTATTATTATTATTATACTTATATAATTGTTCCAGTCCCTCGATGTACGCGGAATAAAAGAGGGAGCAAAACGCTTCGTCGTTGAATTAAATCATGCAATTCCCTTGCACACTGATAGAGCAGCGGTGGACTAGTAGTATCGTCCGCGATTTACAAGTTGTAGGCCGTAGGTTAGAACCCTATCAGGTGCTTTAATTTGTGTAAATTATTTCATCACTACTGCTCTCAAAACGGTGCAGTGAAGGAAAACTTCTTGAGACAACCGGCATGTTTTAGAAGCAAAAACTCCGAAGGCATGTGACATTTATCAACCCGCACTGTGCCCGGCTGGGCCGCAGTGGGCCGTAATCTACACGGGTAGATTACGGGCCACTCTATCTCATCGAGAGGAGGCATGTGTCCTAGAAGTGGGAATATTTTAGGCTGATTATATATTCCTGATTTCTGTCTCAATATGTCAAAATGCATCCAATTTCTCTATATTTATGAAAAAAAAAAAGAAAAGTAGGTTTGTTTTTTTGTTTGATCCGCTTTCACGCCTTAACTACTGAACCGATTGCTTTGAAATTTAAAATGTAGACACAAAGATAAAAGTCCGGATTAAATAATAGGGTAGTTTTTATCCCGGAAGAATCGATATTCCCAAGGAAAATCTGAAAAGCGATATAACCTCAAAAAAAAAATCGTTCGACTATTTCTTCGTGTAAACTAAAAAGTATAAAAGTCAGTCCAGCAGTGGGGCGCTCTAAGCTAGATTAAATTAGAAGATATATGTGTCCCACTACGCTGGATTTTTGCAATGATAAGCATTTTTTTAAATGTAGCAATAGTAGATTTTATTATAGATTACTGAACGACGAACATAACTTCCTTCTGATCTAATTCAAAGGTTACTGCAGACCATAACTTTAGCCCATATAGGTGCAAAGTTCTCATCAATATAAATGAATTAATTCCAAACACGAAGTAGCTACTGTAAACCGTTGGGAATCCCCTAACTGCCCTTCGTCTTCGTCATAAGATCTCTAAGGACAATCCCAATTTATCTAGGTATAAAGCTCTTATCAATACAAATTAATCAGGCACAAACACAAGGTAGCTGCTGTGAATCGCTGAGGAGTTCCTTCGTTTGTCTCTGGACTCCATCATCAAATCTACTTCAGACCTTCATTATAACCCATATGGGTGCAAAATCCTCATGAATATAAATGATATAAGCCCAAACACAAAGTAACTACTGTAAACCGTTGAGGAGTACGAGGGACTGACCTTTGTCTTCATCATCAGAGCCTTTATGACAGTCACAACCCATCGAGGTGTAAAGTTCTCATCAATACAAATTAATCAAACATAAACACAAGGTAGCTGCTGTGAATCGTTGAGGAGTTCTCACGACTGTCTCCCAGCTTCATCATCAGATCTACTCCGTATTATTAAATTGTAGTGTTTTCTAATACTTATTGAAAATACTTAGAAATGCACTAGTCACTCTACGATTTTTGAAAGTTACCCTTGATTTCTCTGGTCTTCCATCATCAGATCCTCACCTGGTAACTATTGGACCACCTAGAAAGTATACCCTTTCAAAAAAAATAAATTTGAAAATCGATTCAGGCGTCTTAGGATAATCGGTGAACACACCAACATAAAAAAAAAAGATTACGACGAATTGAGAACCCGCTCCTTTTTTTGAAGTCTGTTAATGAAGCGGCCCTCCAAGTTGAATATTTTATTGACGGTGGTACGTCAATCTCTACTAATTTGGTTGGGCTCTTCTGCTTTCTAATCAAGGTCACCAGGTACTTCAGATCTTCGATTATTCTAGTTTTTATATTTTTCCCTTTATGTGACCATTAAACCCTGGCTCTGTACCAAATTTCAGCTCTCTGAGTTTATGGGAAGTACTACTTCTATTTTGATGATCATGAGTGAGTGAGTGTCGAAAACACGGAAATTTACCTTCGCTTAACTTCAGAACTGGATGAGCTACAGACTTGAAATTTTAGATTTGAAGTGTGTAAATACAGCTTACTGGATGACCAAAATTTCAGCGTTCTGGTACTATCCAGAGGTTCTTAATTAGGGTCCTGAAAATGCAGCGAAATGGTTCGGGTAAAGATGGTACGGCAGTGTTTGCTTCGCGCTCGACTTGGCGAGGGCACTCCCGTGCCCTCAGATATTATATTTGGTCAAGTGTTTACCTAACCTTTATTATCCTTATGGGTCGGACAGGGTTTTCTTTACATATTGTATAAAAGGCATCAAAGATCAGGAGTGATGGTTGGTGACGTCACTGGCCGCTAAAAAGTATAGCGTGCAGTGACGTCACACGAGTTTTCAAAGCACTGTGTCGACTTCATTTTTTGTTTAAATGAAAAAAGAAAAAAATATGTGTCTAGTATTTTTTGGGTAGGCCCCCGACAAGGTGGACCGACGACCTGGTGAAGGCCGCGGGAAACCGCTGGATGCGGGAGGCGCAGGACCGGTCGTAGTGGAGAACCTTGAGGGAGGCCTATATCCAGCAGTGGACGTCTTTCGGCTGAATTGATGATGATGATGATGAGAAATCTGACTGACGGACTAATTAGGTTTTTTTAGTCAAATACCCTATTGCATAAGTTGATAAAAAATGCTATGCAATAGCTTTACCGCGGCAGTTCCCGAGTGCCACATGTTTTTTTTTTTTAATTAGAAAGATTATATCTTCAAGGTAGTCTCATGTTAAGGAAATTAGGGTCTGATGATGGAATACTAAGGAAACCTAGGAGAAATTTAAAAAATCATAGGGGCGCCTAGGGCATTTCTATGTTTTTTCATTAAGTGTTTTAACGCACTACAATTTAGTAAAGTTCGGAGTTGATGATGGAGCCGGGAGACAGCCGAGGGATCTCCTTAACGATTCACATCAACTGCCTCGTGTTTGTGCTTAATAAATTTATATTGATAAGAACTTTACACCTAAATGAGTTGTGATTGTCATTAAAGCTCTGATGATGAAGACAAAGGCCAGTTAAAGGAACTCCTCAAAGGTTTACAATAGTTACCTTGTGTTTGGACTTAATTCATTTATATTGATGAAAACTTTACACCCATATAGGTTTAAATGAAGGTCTGCAATAGATCTGATGATGAAGACCATAGACAGTCGAGGGAATTCCTCAACAATTTACAACACTGTACTTTAACATAATACAAACACTACCTACTCGTCATGCTTATGCAAAAATCAATTAAAATCAAGAGACTGAATGTAAGTTGTGTTATTTCATTGCGTTATTTCTAGATATGTTCATACTTTCATCGTGGTCTTATAGGAATTAAAGCAAACGAAATACGTCGTTTGCTTGCAGGCCTTTTCCAAATATGCTGCCGTCAGCGTCCAGTCTGACCGGATATTGTATTAGTCAGATGTTTATTATTTTTCTGCA
This sequence comes from Sesamia nonagrioides, assembly GCA_017933935.1. Classification (NCBI taxonomy): domain Eukaryota; kingdom Metazoa; phylum Arthropoda; class Insecta; order Lepidoptera; family Noctuidae; genus Sesamia; species Sesamia nonagrioides. The sequence continues at coordinate 182,543 of JADWQK010001862.1, forward strand.
AAAGGAAGCTTTGTGTAAATAATATTATAGTATATGTATTTGTTTTTTTTTTATACGATAGCTTTATTTTTTACAATTTACGTATTTGTTTTATTAAACGAGAATAATAATATAATTTCAGTTTTGCCTGAACCCAAAAGAAAACATCAAATCTTTTTTTTATGTAGGTTTCCTGTCTGCAGAAATTTATTTGACCCTGATTACGTTTTCCCTTAAAATAATAAATAATGATAAATTAACCTTTATTATATTATTTTTCTACCCCTTTGACCATCTGACTTAGCTAACTTTCAATCTACAAAACTAACTTCCTACCCTGAAGTTTCAGTCATAACATATTTAGTTGTAAAGGTCTAATCAATACAAATTAAGTAAGCCCAAGCACATGACAGTTGCTTCCGATGTGGATTCCCTTGATTCTCTGTCATCTCCATCATCAGGTCAGGCCCAAATCTTAACGGTTTTATAGTATGATCCGATATAAATACTAGTATCAAGTTTTCACCCAAAGCGTGCCTACAATTTTCGATAATTGGCCTAAATTTCTTAGAATTTCCATTATCGACACTGACGTGGTAACAATGAGATTACATAGGCAGCATACTCTTTCATATAAAAAAGAATGGTCAAAATCGGTTCATTAACGATAAAGTTATCAGCGAGCACACATAAATCGAATTGAGAACCACACTTTTGGGAAGTCGGTTAAAAAATAAAATGCGCAAATTTTTATTATGAGGTATCGTCAACATTTGTTTCAGTCTATAATAACCAAAAGTATTTGGGCGCACCAATAAACAAAAATAAAAGCGCCATGTCTGTTACTTCTGTGGTCTATGAATTTAACTTGTATTTGTAAGTACTTCGTCCGCCAGACGGCGCTAGTAATATTTTGCGAAGTATTGTAGAGGTAGGGCGCGGTGAAGAAGGACCAAATGCTCAAGGTCATTTGGTGAGGGTACGTCCTTAAATCTTCGATTTCTTTATGTGCGCTTAATAATTGATTTTTAAGCATTTTTATTTCCTCAGTTAATTCGCGAACTTCGTCAATTGTATTGTGGAAGCTGTCAGGAATACTCAACTGTTTTTGTTTTATAATTTATAGTATTTTACACTATTTTGTTCACTTTTGATGATTGTTTGTATTAGAAACAGCTTGTACATTCACTAAGAGCTAGTTTTTAGTTTGCTTTTCGTGAAGTTTGTTTTAATACGCTTTTGGAGAATGACTTCGTTTTTATTATTATTTAAATTTCCCTTTAAAATCTCTTGTTTTAGGGGTCACTTCACTTGTCTTAACCTATTATTTGTTGGTTTTTATTATTGACTTGTTTTTATTGATGTTATTTATGTTTTGTTTTTTAATAAATAATTTCTGCACAGTTTGTGTATAATACTCGTAGATAACACTGTCACTTAATCAATAAACATTGTTTTGTGTTTCCACGTACTGTTATTAACTTTCGTATACTAATAAGTTGCCCGTTCACCTTGGCCCCTACTTTTCGAAATGTGTCCTTGGAGTGTTCCGACCGCCTTCAGCTTTTGGGAGTTGAGATTTCCTCGAACCTTAACTTTGGGTGGTTCGTTGAGTCCAAGGCCAAGGTGGCTGCCAGGAAACTTGGCGTTATCGCAAAGGTCCGGCAGTACTTCACACCTGGGCAGCTTCTCATGTTATACAAAGCACAGGTCCGTTAGTGTGTGGAGTACTGCAGCCACATTTGGGCTGGTGCTGCTAAGTGTCACCTGGCCACTTTGGATTTAATAGAGAGGCATGCGAAGAGGCTGATTGGTGACCCTGATCTAACTCGAGATGGTCTCCAAAGCCTAGAGCGATTGCGTCACTGCTTACCATCAGGCAGGATTGCGGTCAAGCGCTAGTTTATAATATATAATAAAAAAAATCATACTATAAATATAAGTCAACCAAGTGTTTGACTAACTGTACTGCTTCTATTGAGCAGTTAAGTAATACCCTTAGTGGTAATGAGTAGAGCTTGGAATTTGTTCCAAGTTATTTAAATTACAACTTGAGACAATAGAGTCAACCTCTAGCACTATTTTTAGCCGACTACGGCAAAGCAAAAGGAGGGTTATGATTTTGACAGGCTATGTGTGTATGTATGTATGTATGTATGTATGTATGTATGTATGTATGTTCATCTGTTCCCTCGTAACTTCTAAACTACTTATCAGAATTCGATAAATGACATATCATTAGAAGCGTCTTAATTGTCCGCTGAGAGATAAATTTTCATGTTTGGAAAAGCGTAGTCACACGTTACATATACCTACCTACCGTAGCACCTTGACAACGTGTGACTACGCCTTTCCAAACATGAAAATTTATCTCTACATAATGAATATTGCATACTTCAGAATAGTATTGTATGACATTACTACTGTGTCCATTTACTTGCAACTACATTAGCAACTTTGTTCAGTTCAGTATTCTGAAAATCTTGTTTTATACTTTTTCAGCGTCGTTTTTTGTCGTAGTTGGGTTTTAGTTTTTTTACTTTTTATTATAAACAATAAATTAGACTTGTGCCCATTATCAAGGGACATTGAGACAATAGAGTTAAACTCTAGCAGAAATGTAAACCTGGATCCTTAATATCACACCAATTTTAATATTCAAAATATAATCAGTAATAATAACTTTAAAATTGTTCATCAAAATATACAGGGTGTGATAAATAAACAATTTGAATTGGAGTTGTTCATGAACTGTAGTTATATTGATATTGTTTGTTTTACTGAACATTGGTTAAAAGCCCATCAGTTCATGTTCAGCTTCTAACATACCGTAACCATCAGGTTGCTAGTTCATTCAGCAGAGTGAATATGATAAGGGGTGGCTCCCTAATAATTGTTCGTAACAATATCAAACGAGCTGATATTGTAAGCCTCTCTGTTGAGCGAGTTATTGAAATTGCTTGCATCGAGCTTGAGCAGTTCATAATAACCTGATAAGTGTCTACAGGCCCCCATGTGCTTCCTATGATATTTTTGAAAAATTTATGGAGGAATTTTTATTAAAAACTTGTCGCAGTAACAAAACAGTTGTTGTCTGTGGAGACTTCAACATTGATGTTCTAGAGAAATCAGCTACAGTTAATAAATTTAAGTCATTATTCAAGTCTTATAATTTGTACGCAAGATTCTTTGAGCCGAGAATAACTGCCACAAGTGCCACCTGTTTAGACAACTTCTTTACTAACTAACGACCTGCTGAACATTTAATTATAAATGAGTTAAACTCTGATCACTGTGGCCTGTTAGTTACTTTTCTTGAGAAAAGTGAAGTCAGAGCTCAAAGAAAACTTGTGAGTTTTGTTCCTGTAAATGAAAATCGTATAGGACAACTTAAAAATAATTTAATTGAAAAGCTACCGGGCTAGCCTCATCACACCAACCCGGATCATGCATACAGTGTACTATTTAACGTGATTTATTGTGAAATTATGAAAGTTTTACAAAAAAAAAAAACATTGGCTGTTAGAGACCGCATTGTATTTAGTGACTGGGCAACCCCAGGTATTTATAAAATCAGGGAAAAAATGTATGAATTGTATTAGGAAAAAACATATAACCATGATATTGTTCAAAAACTTTTAAAAGAGCCTGTTCCTCAGCAAAAGCCATACATATTAAAAATAAACAAAGTACAAAATCGCGATTTCCATCTTACAATTAACGATGAAGATATAAAGGCGGACTTGGAGGTAGCAACTGAGTTTGAGAATTTTTTTACTAATATTCTAATAATAACAATAAAAACTTTGTCTTCTTCCTCCACTTCTGCTTACGCCATACTAAAAGAATGTGTCTCAGAATATGACAAACACTTTGAATTTACGTTTGTGACTGCTAAAGACATTATAGAATCTTTTAAGGATCTTGATGTAAAAAAAACTGCCGATCATAGGGGTTTGTCAGTATATACTGTAGCTTCAATAATAGTTGTTATCGCACCTTTCTTGGCATTTTCTTTTTTAATTCTTGGCACATCTGGTATATTTCCTGATTTGTTGAAATTTAGTAAAGTAATTCAACTGCTCAAATCTGGTAGTACAACTAATCCCAAGAAATTTCGCCCAATTTCGATATTACCAACTTTGAGCAAAATTTTTGAAAAAATAATCTTGAAACAGTTGTTGAGGCACTTTATCTTTTGAGGCACTTTAACTTATATAATTTATTGCACATGAAACAATTTGGTTTTACAAACGGTCGTTCAACTATGGATGCGGGCGTGGCGTTACTAAGAACATATTTAGGGCCTGGGAGGAATCGCAAGATGCTCTTGGTATCTTTTGTGATTTGTCCAAGGCCTTTGAATGCGTATATCATGATACCCTTATTAGGAAATTGTACCATTATGGTTTAAGGGACAGAGCTCTCGCAACTGCAGGTCAGAGATCGTTGTGAAAAAAAAAAAAAAAAAAATTGTGGTGGGTAGACATGTTTGTGTGCTGCTCCGTGCATAAAAAATTCTAAAAATTGTTTTTTTCGCGAAAAGTAACAACTTTTATATACTATTAGAAGCGTGCTCCTAAGGCGCATGCTACTGTGAAAGTTTTGTGGTCAAAAGTAGAAAATTGAAAAAATAATCGAAGAAAAACCGTTACTTTGAGACTTTGTGGCTCGACGCTGCTAAATTTTGAGCGAAGATTTAAAAATCTGAGACTGTAGCTGGATACGCCGCACAAAGACCTATCTCTGAACACCAAATTTGGATTTTTCCGACTTGGAACAGCGGAGATATCGGAAAAAAAAAATTACAGCGACAGTAAAGAAGTAACAAATACATAGTGAATAAAGTGAATAACTGTGAATATCTACAATAAAAACACTTCAAGTAAGCAATAACTTTATACCAACATTAAAGAGTGAATGGATAACCTTAAATAAGCGAGAGAACAAAGAAACAGTGCAAATTTTTCTAACATATGAATCATAATAACCGTCACTAGTTAATACGAAATATCTGTTCTTATATTAAGGAGCACTATTTCGTCATTCAACGTATCTGCGAGAATAGCTCTGTTAGAAAATTGTACGCCTCAGTAAACGGTGTTGCTCGAGTTCGATCCCCACATGCGCGGTTTCTTTTTGTGAATTGTCTGGTATTGTTTCTTAACCATGTCTATGGAAATAAACCACAACGTTACATTGCGACGAGGAGGAGGAAAGCCACTCCTAAGATCAAAGTCAATAGATTTACGGCCGCTTTCTATATTCAATCCCAATCCCTAATTTGCTGGTCGAGATTGATATTTGAATCCATTTCTTACTCTTGGTATTTCAATAACCGATCCAAAACTCGAAACATTGATCTTTTTTTTCAATCCATCTTTGGGAGGACGGATCGGATATTTAGATTGGTATTTGTATGAAAGTGACAGTTATGCGATTTCCATAATCGATCTCTGATTTTGACAAATCGATTTTTGAACGTTATTGATCTTTATTTGCGATCCTTAGTTATTGACAGATTGTATTGTGCAAAAACGTGGAAATGGAAATATTTTCAAGTGATAGTGATAGTGATCTTGAAGTATTAGCTCAGCTAACGGATTGGGATAGTAGCGACAACGTACAAGAGAGAGCTGTGTCCTCCAAAACTTTTCGCCGAATAAACTTCATGGCAAGTTTAACCGATGCAGAGTTTGCATTTAGATTCAGAATGAACAAAGCATCAGTTGAATCTGTTTTGAATGAAATAATGCCCTTTATCAAAGTGAAATCGAGACGGTAAGAAATTTGTTTTGTGTGCTCATATTGCTTCATAAAAACATAAGCCAAAAGGACGATTATCAAAATAATAGTTTCTATTTCAGAAATAATGGTATACCACCATTGCATCAACTTTTATTGGCACTTAGATTTTACGCATTGGGGACTATGCTTAATTCAGTGGCCGACTTTGCTGGAGTATCCCTATCGTCAGCATGTAGAATAGTGGCAGACATATCTGCTGCTATCGCTAGCTTGTACAACAAATACATTTTTGTACATTCTAGGAGTACAGATAAATTTTTTAGCATAGCTCAATTCCCCAGAGTATGTGGTGCTATTGACTGTACACATGTACACATTCAGTCTCCATGTAAGTATACACCTAGGTCCTGAAAAGTTTACTTATTTATTTGAAATTACCATACCTACATACCTATGCAACAACAAATAAAATATTTGGTGTTTCAGGTTCAACAATAGGTGAGGAGTATAGAAATAGGAAAGGATACTTTTCAATTAATGTACAAGCAGTTTGCGATGGGGACCTTAAATTAATGAATGTTGTTGCTCGGTGGCCTGGTTCAGCTCATGATGCAACTATTTTTAATAATTCAGTATTAAGAGGTAATATTGGGTTTATCCCAATTTATTGTCCTAATAATATTTAAAACAATAATTATGAATTTCTGATGATATAACTATTATTCCAGCCCAATGTGAAGATGGTATTTTAGGAAATCGCTGGTTACTTGGGGACAGTGCCTATCCAAACCGCCCTTACTTGCTCACACCATTACTAAACCCATCAACTAGCCAGGAAATAAGGTATAATGAGGCCCACATAAAAACTAGAAACACTATTGAAAGGTAAAATCGCCATATTATAAAGTTTTTGCTTCAATCATTAGTAATTTTTTTCTTGATTACTAATTTAAAAAATGTATGTTTGTTTAGGACATTTGGGGTCTGGAAACGTCGCTTCCCAGTTATTTCATTGACCATGCGCTTGTCATTATATAATATACAAGCAGTTATAATTGCTACAGCTGTTCTTCACAACATCAGCAGAAATTATAATATTGAAGAAGTACCTCCCGAAGTAGAAATGCCAGAAGAAACTGAAATTACTGTGACATCAGAAAATTCGGACATTCAAAATGATGTCAGACATAGACAAGGATTAATTTCAAATTATTTTTAAGACTTTTTACATTTTACAAAAATATTAATATTTCTTGAGATATTTGTAATTTGGTTAGATATATACTGTAATCACTTTATATTTAATTATTAGTTTTACTATTATCTTACCCACTTTTGACTTCAAAATTATTAAACAATGAGAATTTTAGGAAATAAAATATACATTTTTCGAAATAATTGTTTAATTAGAAATCAAGTCTTTTAAGTATGAGCCACAGTCCCATAAGTCACAGTAGGTATAATTACAATCAGTCTTCTGATTTGACATAATTCAACTAAGTTATAATAACAAAAAAATAAAATTACTAACATTATGAATTTTCCTCTATTAAGCACATTTCATTTTTTTTTCTTTTTTAAGCACATTTACATTACAAACAAAAATACTGAATTGAAAAAATTATGTCTTAATAATAATAATACTGTACTAATCTATACATCTACATATAAATAAAATTGGAGTGTCTGTAATATTGAAATAACTGCTTTTTAATGTATGCACATGAATATATATGGTACATACACCAAAATATTTTTTTTTACAATTTTTGTCTGGGCTAAACTTCTGAAATGGATAGACCTATTTTGATGGGACTTTTTTGGTACCTGCTGATGTAATAAGGAGTACCATAGGCTACTCTTATAAATTCAAAATCCTGTAGTCCACGGAGCGAAGTCGCGGCCACAGTTATTAATATGTATAACTAGCTGTGCCCGCGACTTCGTTCTAGCCTATCTAGTCTAGAGTTCGAGATAGACAGACAAAAATTGTAAAACATGATATTTTGGTGTATCTACCGTATATTCATATTCATGTAGTTAAAAGCAGATAAATCAATATTAAAAACGGACACTCTAATTTTATTTTATTTTAAGATAAACAAAGGAAATACTAATCTAATTTTATACATCCTCTCCCTTCAGCTTCTTTATTTCTAATTTTAATTTTTGATTTTCTAATTTTATATTTTCAAACTTACTCTCTAACAATTTTTTTTTAACATTATAGTATTCAGCTAATGCCATATTTCGAGCATGACACCCGTTATCTGGCTTCAGTAACTTCCGTTTAACACCAGCTGTAAAACAACAATGCATTAAATATAGGAAATCAAAAAGTTATACATTTAATTTAAAACAATTTATAACATTATTCTGTTCAGCTACTTTTAACTGTGTCACCCCCTTAGGGATCATGTCATTAAAAATATTTATTGGTGGTATTAACAAATCTTACCATTAGACCTAAAACTTCTTTTTTCTTTTGGTATAGTGGGTGTACTAATATTGCCCAGCATCACTAATTCATCCTCAATTCCATTGGCTGGCACATCATTGCCTATGGTCACTGGAATTTCAGTGCACCATGATGTACAATCCATGGACGTGGAAGGATTTTCCACAAGCAATGGACTGCCATTCAATAGCACTGGGGATTTATTATATACTGGCACAATAGGAGTAGTCCCAACACTCTCATCACCATTACCAATAATTTGGGGCTCAGCATCACCACCAAACCTCACTGTGAGACCCACTCCAGTGCTGCCCAGTAATGCTGCTACTCTATCTAGGATGTCATCAGGAGGAAAATACCCTGGTGGCCCGCCTCCAGTCTGGAACACAATATGACATAACATGTTTACTGTACATAGAAGTGAACATAACATCATGCCTGTATTCCATCATGTTGTATGGTAGAGCAGCAGTGCTACCGCTGCTCAACCCACACTTCGTTGTTTGTTGTTTTAAGTTGCATGTTAAGAGTCAAAGCTGTTGCAATATATTGGGCACAAATCCAGAGTCCCAGCTGCATCCAATACTGCCTGACCTGGGGATCGAACCCAAGACCTCATACTCACCAGTCACTCTTACAAACAATGATTTGTGATTAACTAACGAGCAGGCAAGATTAGTTAGTCCAAGTTTTTTATTCATTTAAGTACTTTATCAATTTAAAATTTTGTTTACCTTGATCCGTTCCATCCGTATTGAAGTACTGCGCTTTCGTGAGTTCTTTTTTAGGTTTTCCCACTTAAGACGGAGTTGTTGTGGTGTACGGCGACAGGTGCCCATATGCGCATTGAAGACATCTGCAATCCGTTCCCATTCTAGCATCTTCATTTTATTATTGGTGGCGTTGGTTCTCTTGCTAGTGATTATCGTGCTCCCCTCGATTAAGGAGAGCAGCTCTTTCGCCTCTTCTTTCGAAAGAGGTTTGGTTTTATTCTACAAACAAAATAAAGTAAATAGTAGAAATTACAAAATGGCGCGAAATGCTCCCCAAGCATTTATCTTGTAGAGTAAAGAAACAATACTTTTGTATACACGTAAATGGTAACTGCACAATTAAATATTAAACCCGACTAGCTACGATGAAAACACTTAGAAAGTAATAAGCTAAAAACTAATAGCTAACAACGAGAGACATAACCTAGTAACAAAGTTGAAATGGACTCATTTGTTTCACCTTATAATTACATAGGTATGTTGATCGTTTGAGAAGAAAGGCTTGTGGATTTTAGATGTAGGTGTGTTATAATTATTTACTTACAGTTTCCGACTCCATTTTTTCCTTTTTTCTTTCGAAGAAACAAACTCGTGAACAATATCGTACCTATTGTTTTGTTTTCGCTTTTGACGTAATTCGAAACCATGGTGACGTTCCGTTACTTTTCAACAACTTTCAAGTTTTACTAATCTCTACGTATAATTAGTATTTAAAATACTTTACTGTTGCGACTTCGTATTTAATTGTTGCTGTACATGCAATATCTTGTGATTATACATAGAATAGATTAGCTTTAATAAAATAACCACGATTTTACTCATTAATGTCATTGATGTACTTTAACTGTGAATGCGTGAAACAAAACGTTTCGGAGGACGCAAATTTATGACCGATCCTTTTTTTTTATGGATTCGGAAGCGAGATCGGCATATTGAAATACAGATTCAGTATCAATCGAGGGATCAGATAAAATCTGGATTCGTAAGAATCTTAAATTCACGATCGAATATTGAAAGCGGCCGTTAGTGAGTAATGATTCATCATTGGACGAAACCAGTTCGGACATATATATAAGAAGTCTTGATCTATCAACGGGTATAAGCAAAAATGAATTAGAAGAAATGAAGGTTGAAATACAACATTTAAAAGAACAGTTTGAACTAACACAAAATGAATTGGATAAGGTGATATGCGATAACAATGAACTCAAGGAAACAATATTACGACAACAAACTTATATTGACACACTGAAATCACTTTGTACCAGTCCCAAACAGTCACAAAGGCAGAAATTAATGTCCACGAGAAAAAGAAATAGACGTTCTATTACGGATAGTCAACGTAATGCATCACTGGTCCAAGAACAGTCATTCAGCAACAATGAAAGAGACTGCGTTGAGAGCTCCAGTATATTATTAAAGTCACCTAGTTATGATAAATCGCCTAGATCAATCTCTGTACCAGTATACGCCGATAAGCAAACGCAGACCGAAGCATCTGTATCTACTGAATATAGCAATTATAGCGACAAGGAGATTAAAATACATGAGAAGACACTACAAGACCGTCGTGAGATAACAAAAGTCAGTAGAAAAAAAAGAAAGCTATGTGTTCTCAATAACTGCAACCATAGAGGGACACTGGAAGTATTGGAAAGCACTTTTGGCCTACACTTTGACTTTTCGTCATTTCTTGTCTCGTAATGGTAGTCTAAGGGACGTTATTTCTAATATAGGTAATAAATTACAGAATTATAGCTTGGACGACAACTGTATTATTATGATTGGCGAACAAGACTTTAAAGGGACCGGAGAACCAATTAAAATGGTTAGGTTCATTAGAGAATCTCTTAAAACCGTTGTAACGTATTGAAACACCGCGATCAAGATGGCAACTACTTTATTATCTAATGTTGGTAGGTGAACATTACTTACTACACATTACAAACATATACCCACAACATCTTCCCCTTTAAAAACACAAAGAAAATAATAGTAAAAGGAAAGTAAACAAAGTTTAACATTTAACTCTTCCGAGCCTTACTACGTGTTACAGGTGGTGAATATGAACTTCGCATACTTTTATCAATGTTGATGCTTGGTTCATAGTCATCATCCCCCGAGACATATACATCATCCTCCGAATTACAATTTTGTTCATCATCATCATCATCAGATAGAACAATATAATTATCAGTTTTGCTAGTCTCTTTTTTATTGTCACCCATACTCTTAAGCAAATGTCGGCGATTTCGACGATAAATACCTTTTTTGTTTTTTATAATGTATGACCGCGGTGTTGACGCCTTTGCTACAACTTTGCCTGGGATTCTCTCGTTATTATTTTCTAACATGATGACGTCATCGCCAACACTTAACTCTGGTAAGGGTTTACAATGTCGATCGTAATACGATTTACTTTTTATTTGCTTACGGAGTAATTCTTTATGCTGTATAATATCATCACAATTTGTTCGTTTTAAGAGATCCGGATGTACTGGTAATGTGCAATTTAATCTCCTTCCCATCATTATTCGTGCAGGAGAATCCAAATTTTCCCGCGGTGTATTTCGGTAACTTAATAAATTTAAATAAAAGTCGCTGTTACTGTCTATTGACTTTTTAAATATTTTTTTGATAGTTTGTACTGCTCTTTCACTCTTTCCATTGGACTGAGCATAATATGGAGAAGAAGTGATGTGAGTAAAACCCCACGATGAGGCGAATTTAACAAAATTACTACAAGAAAATTGAGGACCATTGTCAGTGATAACCGTATCCGGTATTCCATACCGTGCAAAATTTTCCTTCATAAGATTAATCACCGAATTAGCCGAAATATCTCTTAAATGGCCTACTTCAATAAAACCCGAAAAATAATCTACTAAAATTAAATAACATTTCTTTCTGTACTCAAATATATCTGACCCTATTTTATTCCACGGCAACTCTGGTATAGAAATGGGAATCATAGGTTCTTTACTTGGTTTGTTTGAATTCTCCTGGCATACATTACATTTTTTTACATAATTTTCGATGTCATTACCAATTCCTGGCCAAAATAATACTTCACGTGCACGTCTCTTACAACGATCGATTCCCAAATGGCCTTCGTGAATGATTTTTAACATCTCATTTCTCATAGATAATGGTATCAAAACCTGTTTATTTTTAAATATTACACCATCCACATAATACAGTTGATCCCTCATAGACCAATAGTATTTTAAAGAATTGTTTATATTAAACTTATCTGGCCAACCTTGAGCTATATATTTTAACAATAATTTTAAGCTTTCATCTTTACTAGTTTCTAACTTAATCCTAGTAAATTTATTGTGTGACATTGGCACATTATTAACCACCATTTTAACTTGACTCAATATAGCCTCGCTAATGTTGTCGCTATACAAGTCTGAGAGGGGCGCACGCGACAATGTGTCGGGTATATACATATACTTCCCGGGTTTATAAGTAACTGATAAGTCATATGCTTGTAATTTTAACATCATACGTTGTAAGCGTGCTGGGATCGAGCCTAAGGATTTTTTAAAAATACTTTCCAGTGGCTTATGGTCCGATTCAACGACAACTTGTTTTCCATAAATGTATTGATGAAACTTTTCACATGCAAAAACAATAGCCAGCATTTCTTTTTCGATTTGTGCATATCTTTGTTGTGTGTCTGTGAGTGTGCGTGAAGCATATTCAACTGGTCGCCCATTTTGCATGAGCACGGCGCCAAGCGCAGTACTACTTGCATCTACAGATAATAAAACTGGGCTACAAACGTCATACAATGCCAAAACTGGTGCATTACATATTAAATCTTTTAATTTGTTAAATGCTTTCTTATGGCCAACTTCCCAGGTCCACAAAATATCTTTTTTTAACAATCTTGTTAGTGGAAATGTCTGTTCGGAATAATGAGGTATAAATTTAGAAAGATAATTTATTGTACCCAGAAACCGTTCTAAGCTCTTTCTATCCACAGGTTCTGGCATTTCTTTTATTGCTCTTACTTTCTCAAAATCTACCTTCATTCCATCTTTGTTAAAAATATGGCCTAAGTACGTTACTTCTTCCACACAAATGCGACACTTGTCTTTATTAAATTTTAAATTTATTTCGCGGGCCCTGTTTAACAATGCTTTTAAACGCATATCATGCTCAGTTTTATTCTTTCCCCAACAAATAATTTAGAATTAAACGAACTTACCTTGTGAAGTTCGATTCTAATTATACGAAGATCACGAACCGAAGATGATTACCAATTTACATGCAGCAGTACGTAGTATGGTGCCGTCCTTGTCACACTTTAAAGACTTTTCATAAAGAAAAGAAAAAAAAATATTCAAATACCCGCTCATCGACCCCACTCCGGTCTCACTGTCCTATGTTCATTACGTTTTAGGGCTAGTCTAACCAAATAAGAAAAATATTGGGCTTTAGGGCCGGGAGGGTTGTGGTAATCATCTTCGGTTCGTGATCTTCGTATAATTAGAATCGAACTTCACAAGGTAAGTTCGTTTAATTCTAAATTATACTTCATATCACTCCCGAAGATGATTACCAATTTACATGCAGATGTTTAGAGTGTAATATAAAATTTATACAGATTTTTCTTTTTTGTTTCGAAATGGTAATGATTAAACAAATTTATAAACAATTGATTTGCAATATTTACTAGCAAACTGCAGTTTTTGTGTTAACAGTAAATAAGAATAAAAATTCATACAATTAAGTAAACAATGAATTTGGGAGGCGATTTCCTATCGATTCAATAGTTTCTCTATTATAATACGTTTGAAAAATATTAGAGATATTAGTCCAGCCCACAGCCCTTCGAACCGCCTGCAGACTGAACTAATGTACGCCGCGTGCCTTGTGCTATGTGCACCAACATTGACACGTCCACAGCGCTTCTTTGGAGAGTATCCTTTACCCTGTGGGATAAAGTTTGAAGGCCAATTTTCCTGTGAAGTTTACGAAAACTTATGAATAAATTATTTGTCTCAGTGTTTCTAATAGATCTTGTTTTATCTAAGTATGCTTTCGATACGATGGCTGGACATATATTACGGTTCTCTTTAAAAAAGGCAGTCTGATCAGGGGTTGGTAAGCGCAGGGTCTTGACGATATAATTAAGTCAGTATTTTTTTTAAATACAATTGAATCATTACTTTCAGTAATATTATTATTTTTGATTAAGCTAAGAGTTGAAATTCTCTGAGTTGACACAATGGCAATCAAAGCGACAGTTTTATATGATAAAGCATTAAGGCTCACATTATCATAAGGATAATAATCACTTAAATAATTTAAAACCACGGAGCTATCCCATGTTGTATCATATTTAGGAGTAGGAGGATTTAGTCTAAAAGAACCTTTCAATAATCTATTCACATAATCAGTTTTCATTATTGAATTACCCCGAACCAACGTTAAAGTGGATCTCGTGGTATTTAAAGTACTATAGCTAGCCCCAGCATTATGCCTATCTGACAAAAAATGTTCTATTGCCAGACATAAAGTCAATCCAGAAACTGCAATGTTTTTTGTTGATCAAACTCCAACCAAAATTTTAATGAGGAATTATACAGAGATAGTGTATTTTGGACTAGCGAAGCCATGAGTAAATCTAGTGACGATACTGGTACGCCACGTTCAATCAACGACTGCCGGATAATATAGCTGCCACCAGGGTAAGGCTTATACAGTGAGTGTGCTTCTCTGAAAGGAGAATGCATTAGCTTAGTATTCGGCTCAAAAAATATTTCTTGTGACACAAGTAGTTTTCGATATAGCGGAATCCACGGCTGTGAGGGCCAGTAGGAAAACACAATAATGCCTTCGGCTTTATCATTTACGAATTTGTGAGGAACTTTTGTAATAAGGCAAAATGGTGAAAATGCGTAAAAATATATTATGTCTGTCCATTTAAACGTAAATGCATAAACTTCTTCTGACTGCGGATCAATCTTCCACGAAGCATACCTGTCACACTTATGATTCTGTATGCTTGCGAAGAGATCAAAATGGGGGGTGCTAAACTTAGCTCAAATTTCAGAAAACGCGTAGTCAGCTAGTTGCCACTCGGTATCGATGGACTATTAGTATGAAGCGCGATCTGCATCAACATCGCTAGATTGAATATATCGCAAATATGAAAATTCTACACTTTTCAAAACACTTCCATATGTCGTGTAAGATCGTTTAAGCGAGTGTGTTGTATTCCTCCCAATTTATTAATGTAAGCAATGGATGTTGTATTATCTATTTTGAGAAGGAAATTGCTTAAATGAGAGCCAACCATTTTTATCGCATAAAAGGCAGCTTTTAGTTCTAAGAAGTTAATATGATTTTTAATCTCTCTTGCACTCCAATTACCAGCAGGTATTTCGCTGTTACATGGTACTCGCCAATCTGTACGAGATGCATCGCAAAATATTTCTAGTAAATAATCATTACTTTGAATAGATGAATAGCTTGTTTCAATATTGTCACTCCACCATTTAAAATCTGCCTGTAGACAGCTAGCCAAAACCATACGCTTATTATAATTATCAGAATAGTTTAAAGCTAAGAATTTGTCGCGTTCTTTTTGCCTAGTATACACCCATCCGTACTGTACGGCTGGGCATGCTGATGTCAAAAGTCCTAGAAATTCCACAAGTTGTCTTATTCTGCACATTTTCGTTTGTGAAAAAGACCTGACTGCGTTATTAATGCGAATTTTCGTGTCAACTGGTCCTTTTTAAATTATTTATTAGGAGTCCAAATGATTCTAATATTTCTCTTGTAGCAGTAACATTCCAACGCACTCACTGTTAGAGCCAATACATAAAAAATCGTATAGGTAATTAATCGACATTAGCCGTCCGAACGTAGAGATTGTAATTCAGGTTTTTGTAGCTTTGTGAAAACAAGTGGAGCAGTGCAAAGCTCAAATGGCAGAACATTAAACTCATAAAGTTGTGAATTCCAATAAAAGCGTAGCTTTTTACGTTCTTCATTATTAATTGTTATCAAAAAGTGAGCCTAAGCATCCTTTAAATCAAATGTAGCCATAAATTAATTTTGGTCTAGGAGCTTTAGTGCAGTACGGTAATGCTCCATTTTAAAATGCTCCACTTTGATGAATTTATTTAGTTCCTTTAAATTTAGTATAAAATGATGTTCACCATTCGGTTTTAGAACTGTGAATACGGGCGACAAAAAACTGATCATCACAGGGGTTGCACAATGAAATATATTTTGGATCAAGATGTTTAAGTACAGATTCTTGGATTATTTTAGATTCACAAGAAGAAAATCGGTCATTTTTAGGTATTATTTTTTGTACGGGTTCCTCCTTAAAGGGAATTTTATAACCTTGACCCCAAGACAGAATATTGGAGTCATTCGTAATAGTACACCAATAATTATAATAAAACTGCAATCTGCCGACAGTTGATGAGTGTACCTCTGGTTCTGAAGTCAGTTCCTCCTTGAGCGGTGCCGTGTGTGGCTCCTGGTGTGCATCGGGTTGCGGTTGCGCAACAGCGGCTGTCGGGCCGTCTAGTGGGGCGGATACGCTCGCGGCCCGGCGGCGGCAGTCCGCGACGCCCCCCTCGCGTTTAAAGCCCCTCGACGCGCTGATATGGATGGACCAGATTAGAGCGCGTGCTGTGTTTTAATGGCAGGTCGCACTGCTGGCATACGAGGGCGTAGTTCCATACTAGACTTTGATATAGTTTTGGACGATTTCAAGTGTTCGGCCAACTCCGAACCAAATATAAAAAATTGTCTATTTGCGTATTTCTTATAGTACGTCGGGTTTGCTTATTTAGAGTATTTATAGCGGCAAACCGTCTTGAGAGAGATTCTTTATAGTGTATATCACAAAAAAGTTTAGCTGCATCACTGAGTGGCTTTATGATATCTCGGAAATCTGTTTTATTTTTAGAGCTCTAATGATCGCTTTTCCGAGTGCAGCCAGACCACTACCAAGCTGATTCTGGTGACTTTGGCTGTAAACATCTCTCTTATTAATTGTTTTTGTAAGCGCAGCTTTGATCTCGAGATTCTACGCCGGGTCTTTTAGGTGAGGACAGTTTTCTGGAGGCAAATATTCTTTTATTCGATCAGCTCGCTTTTCTTTACTTGTGTGCTCGCACCTGGATGCAATGTCTTCATGTAAGGTTTCACCAAAACTTTTATCCAAGGAAGGATCATCTCCTAACATATCAAGAATCTCTCTTTTATAGCAAATAGCAAGCAAAATCTTTATAATAACCATATTGGTAGCCATTCTAGTAATGCAACGCGATTAACGCGGATGTAAATAGGTAATCCAGGCTCAGACGCGATTTACGCGGAGCAAGCTATGCAAGCACTTTCCGTTCAGATGCGACTTATGCGAAGCAAGTTGGGATAAGTACTTTACGCTCAGACGCGATTTACGCGGAGTAAGGTATGCAAGTAATTCATGCTCGGACGCGATTTACGCGGAGCAAGGTATTCAAGTACTTTTTTGCTCGGACGCGATTTACGCGGAGCAAGGTATACAAGTAGGCACTTTATGCTCAGACGCGATTGACACGGAGCAAAGTATGCAAGTACTTTACGCTCAGACGCGATTTACGCGGAGCAAGGTGAGCAAGTACTTTACGCTCAGACACGCGATTTACGCGGAGCAAGGTGTGCAAGTACTTTACGCTCAGACACGATTTACGCGGAGCACATTAGGTAAGTACTTTTATAAGACTTAGGCGCAATATACACGAAGTAAATAAAAAACAAAAAATAGGTAGGTCAACGCTCATAGGCGGTTTACACCGAGCGATGTTTATAGGTAACAATATCGCGATTTAATATAGACGTTACGTTACGTTCATACATTTAATACCTAGCTACTTATACAAATACATACATTTTATAGTTCGATTAATCTTTGCTTATTACCATCTAATAACTAGTTTAAATATACTTAGTACCAATAAAACTTGTTTCATGATTTACATAAAACTTTTGTTATATAAAGTTAATAAAAAGGTAGATAAAAAACAATTTTTAGCGGTGCTGTGACAGCGGCAACGCATGATCGTACCGGTACCCGAGGCTGACAGAGTGGCGCCTGACGGGCGGCGCGTGGCGGCAGGCGCTTGCGCATTGTAGGTACCTACTAGACATCTATATTAGCAACTACAGATTAGGCTACTTACTTTCAATAACTTCCTCTTGGTGAGTATCACGCTTAACCTGATCACTTTAGGATGACGTTGAAGGCAATCTCAATCTAGATTTATGTTTCACTTTCTCCCTAATTTCTTTAATTTCTTAAATAAACCACTATAATCATCAATATCTTTCGAACGTGAACTTTTCTTCACCATGATTACGCAAAATCAGATTGGACAATCTGGAAACAACTTAGTCGCAACGGTAATTTTTTGCACAAAATGATACGTGTGACTCGGACAGCACAAAAAAACGTAATGAACATAGGACAGTGAGACCGGAGTGGGGTAGATGAGCGGGTATTTGAATATTTTTTTTTTTCTTTTCTTTATGAAAAGTCTTTAAAGTGTGACAAGGACGGCACCATACTACGTACTGCTGCATGTAAATTGGTAATCATCTTCGGGAGTGATATGAAGTATAATATCATCTATAAACGAATCTACCCCTTCTAGGCCTTCGAACAATTGTTTAACTTTTGCATGAAATACTTCAGGTGCACTATTCAAACCAAAAGGTAATCTTAGATATTGGTATCGCCCAAAGGGTGTACTAAATGTACATAAGTCTGCACTTTCATTATCTAATTTAACCGACCAAAAACCAGAATTTGCGTCTAAAACTGAAAAATATTTAGCTCCATATAACTTAGCAGCCAATTCGTTTATTGTTGGTAATTGAAAGTGTGCACGCTGTATAGCTTTATTAAGCGGCCTCGGGTCCAAACATATACGCAACTGACCATTTTTCTTAGCAGCAATCACCATTGCGTTCACCCAAGGAGTAGGATGAGTTACCTTTCTAATGACCCCTAACTCAATCATTCTATTCAATTCATCCTTTAACTTAGTATGTAATCCTAACGGTACTTTACGAGGAGCACAAACCACGGGCATAACTGTCTTATCAATGACAATATTATATTCTCCCGGAAAGCAACCCAAGCCTTTAAATAAATCATTATATTCTGTCACATTTATGTTATGAATTCGTTTTATTAAACCTAACGTTATACAAGCTTGCAATCCCAACACACTTTGACAATCACCAACAGCAATTGCAAATTTAATTGTATACTCAACATTCTTAAACCACCATGTCAAACTACATATACCTTTTATAGGAATATAATCGCCACTGTACGATTGTAGTTTCACATGTTGATTAATGCATATTAACTCGTTGTCGTAACCAAGTGACAAAAATCGTTTATAAGATAAAACACTAATATCTGCACCCGTGTCTAATTTAAATTTCTCTGAACCGTACTTCCCATGCAATGTTTCAAACCAGTCCTCCGACAGTGAATTAATCTCGGTAACGTTATACAGAATAGATATAAAAAATGACTCACAATCATCTATATCGTTGAACTTCTCTTCACTCATACCTATATCATGCACTTTTTTAACACTTTTTTTTAGTTTACACATTCTAGCGAAATGCCAATGGTTTTCACATACATAACACTGCACAGACGTAGCTGGACACGAGCCCGGCTCCGTACATTGACCTCCACACCTAAGACAGTGGCCCGATGCGCCCGCCTGCCGCACCGCGCTGCTGCCGGAGACGGCCCCGGCCGCACCGCGCGCTCGGCGGCCACCGCGCCCGCGCCAGCCTGCTCGGTTGCCTGCGCCGCGCACGCCAACCACGTTAACATGCGCCGACGACGTTGACTCCCCGGCGCCTACCGCACCGCGGGTCTCCAACAAGCGACCGCTGTCTGTTGATATTTCATTGACTTGTACGATCTTAATAGCTTTTTCCAGTGTGAGATCTTCTGTTCTCAGCAATCGATCACGTACAATCGAACTTGCTATGCCACAAACAATGCGGTCACGTATAAGCTCCTCTTCTAAATCTTTAAAACAGCAATATTTACTCAGAAGTTTCAATGCAGTTACATATTGATCGATCGATTCGCCAGTCACTTGATTCCTAGTAAAAAAATTGTATCTGGCCAGTGTAATATTTTGTCTCACGCCAAAATATTCATCAAACTTCTTTATTAACAAAGTGACGTCATCCTTGTCACTTTCTTGAACGAAGGTAAAGGTCTCATACACATCGAACCCCTCGGATCCAATAAGATTGATCAGTAAACTGGCCTGTACACCATCTTCTTCTTTATGCACCCCAGATGCTTTTAGAAACAACATAAATTGCGTTTTTCATTTCTTCCACGCGTCAGCCCGGCTGACGGAGCTGCCTTGCAAACATAATTCCGACGGTGGTCGCGCGTGTTCCATACTTTATTAACACTACTAAATATAATTTGATTATATTACGACACTGATAATAGATTAAGTACGAGCTATTATTTGTTTTAACCGCTGTCACCATGTAACGTATTGAAACACCGCGATCAAGATGGCAACTACTTTATTATCTAATGTTGGTAGGTGAACATTACTTACTACACATTACAAACATATACCCACAACAACCGTAAATCATACAAATGTTATTATATGCTGCCCTACTTACGTACAAGGGGCTCTGATACACAATTACAAAGTTGAAATGTTTAATAATTTGCTTTACACTGACATAGAAAATCTTAATTATGCTTATTTTTTTGACAGTAATTTTGACTTATCTGATGAAACATTCTCATATAATACGGGTAAACTTAACAAACTCGGACAAAAACGTATTTATGAAAATATATTCCGTCGCGTACTTGTTGACATTGAGACCTATCCAAGTCAGTATGACTACGACTGTAACTCTCCAAAATCACCAAAAAATACCCAAAAAGCTAATTTTCGTCCCATTACATAAAATGTTTGTTGGTAGTAATGACAATTCAAAGAAAAATCAATTTATTCTATTACATCAAAACATAGCTGGGATCTTAAATAAAATTGATGTATTTGAAATCACAATTACCGACTTGGCAAATCAGATTGGCGATATAGATTTTATTTGTCTCAGTGAAACTTTTATAAAATCAGGGCATGAAAGTAATCTGACTCTTACACCCTATAACTTAGCTGCCAGTTACACAAGATACGGTAAGAAACGCGGTGGAACGTGTGTTTTAGTGAAAAAAGGTATAATTTTTAGTCCGTTACCAATAACTAATGAGCTGGCCATCGAATTTTGCTTCGAATGCTGTGGTACAGAAATACTGAGCCACAATTTAATTATAGTGTGCATTTATAGAATTCCGGATTCAGATGTGTTCACATTTTTTAAAAATCTTGAATTATTGTTACACAATCTAACCCGCAAAGCTAAAAAAAATATTATTTTGTGCGGAGATTGGAACATAGATATTTTAAAAGACAACAAATATACAAAAGAATTGATATCATTACTAAACAATTATAATATCTCACTACATGTTAGGATGCCCACTAGGAAAAATGCTAGCATAGATCAAATAGCAAGTAATGTTCCCGCACTTGACCTGAAATGCAGTATACATAATTTAGCTCTCTCCGATCACGATACCGGACAATCGTTGACTTTTTATGTTCCAGCGATGAATAATAATAAATCAAAAACTATAGAATTTTGGTATGAAACGAAAAGAGATTACGGTAAGAGCAACGTAACAAAGTTTCTAGATTGCTTAGCAGCCTTGAGTTTTAGTGAAATGTACGAGGAGACAGACTGCAATAAAGCATTTAATTTATTCCACGACTTGTTCACGCTCTTCTATAAATTGTGTTTTCCCGAAATACTCGTCAAAAAGACCAATAAACCTATTAAAAATAAATGGCTTAGTAGGGGTTTAAAAATATCATGCATGAAGAAGAGAGCTTTATATTATGCATATCAGCACGATGCTATAAGTAAAGATTACCACAAGAAAAAATACCGCAATTATACTAAGATCTTAAAAAAATGCATATCAAAATCACAGCAAATAAATAACACCATTTTTTTAAACAATGCTAAAAATAAATGTAAAGCGACATGGTCAATCATAAAAAATAACTCAAACAAATCAAATAACAACAACGATATAAATGAACTAATAATCTGTAATAAAAAAATCGCTAATCCTTATGACATATGTAACCAATTTAATGACTATTTTATCGAACTGACACAAAAATCTAACAATAATAATTATAACGTAGACAACATTGACATTGATAATAACATTAATACTATATTTTTGACTCCAGTAAATGAAATTGACATTATTAGAATAATTAATTCATTGAATAACACACATTCAACCGGATATGACGAAGTAACGACTAAAATAATTAAATTAAGTGCAAAAATTATTGCATCCCCTCTCAGCCATTTAATAAACCTCTCATTTGAAAAAGGTATTTTCCCAACCCAGCTAAAGGAATCTATAATTAAACCACTGTATAAAAAGGGCAACTGTTCTGATATGGGTAATTATAGGCCCATTACACTGATTCCAATCTTTGCAAAAATTTTTGAAAAAGCTATGCATGGCAAAATAAATAGCTTTTTAAATAAACATAACCTGATTGTGGAGACTCAGTTTGGCTTCAGAAAAAACTATTCAACAACTCTGGCTTGTTTTTCCTTAGTAAAACTAATCACTGAAGCTCTTAATAATAAAATGTCTGCATTGTCGGTATTCTTGGATATGAGCAAAGCATTTGATTTTGTATCACATGAACGTCTACTCCACAAAATAGAAAAGTATGGAATAAGAGGCAAGGCTCATGCATGGCTTAAGAGTTATTTGTCTGATCGCCAACAGAGAACTGTTATATATAAAATAGAAAAAAAAACGAGGAAGATGTATTGCTCAGAATTAAAAATTAACAGTTCTGGCGTTCCACAGGGAAGCATACTGGGTCCGCTATTATTTGTATTATATATAAATGACCTTATGAAATGTTTAAAATGTGAATGTATACAATTTGCGGACGATACCACTTTAGTGACAAAATGTTCCAACAAAACTGACATAGAAGATTGTACTAAGACTGAATTAATTAATGTAATTAACTGGTTAACTGACAATAATCTTCATGTTAATATAAATAAAACCAAAGTGGTACAATTTCAAACATGCAACTTGTTAGCTACACCAACAATAATTCAATATGGTAATACAATTTTGCAACCGGAACCATCAGCTTTATTTTTGGGTATAATAATTGACAACAAACTGAATTGGAAGGATCATGTAGAAAGAGTATGCAGTAGGCTTGATAAGTTTGTATATGCTCTCCGCAAGTTGAGATTAGTATCCAGCAAAAAGACAGTCCTAAGTGCCTATCACGGGTACGTTTCATCAATATTGCGTTACGGCCTTGTTATTTGGGGAAATTCGGTGGACGTGGACAGAGCGTTCAAAGTACAAAAAAAGTGTATCCGAGCCATGAGTGGAGCAGAATACTTAGACCATTGCAGACCATTATTTAAAGAATTAAAAATTCTTCCACTTCCCTGTCTATATATTTTTGAGGTTTGCCTATTTGTAAAAAAATATCCTCATTTATACTCACTGAGTGAACATGTATCGGAAAGACTGAAAAGAAAAAATTCTGGGAAACTGTTAGTTCCTACTCAGCGACTACATCTCTACAGTAGAAATGCCAGTTGTATGACAATAAAAATTTATAATAAATTACCGTCTGCGTTCAGAATGTTACCAATTGATAAATTTAAATGTAAAATGTTTGCTTGGCTTTTAGACATGTGTTTTTATTCTGTTAATGAATTTTTAAATCATACTTTTTAAAATTATTATTAGTGACAGTAATAATGTATATGATATGGGTATTTGGACAATAGTAGTTTGTATAATTATGTTTTTCTTCATTTATTTGACTTTTTAATACATGTATAATTCATTAATTATTTAATTTTTAATCAATTTATTTTTACTGCTTAAAAATGTTTGTACGCTGAAAGACAGCAGAATATTTTGGACGTGAATTGTATATAACAACTTGTAACTACAATATTCTTACAAATAAATAAATTCTAATTCTAATTCTAATTCTAATTCTCGACCTTCTGACTTCTTATCTGAATAATCGAATTCAGAGGGTTGATGTTAATGGCAAGAGATCTGCAGGATCTGTGGTCACCATGGGCGTTCCGCAGGGCTCAATTCTAAGTCCATTCTTGTTTTTAATTTATATTAATGACTTACCTCATCACGTGAGAGATAATCACAACATAGTATTGTTCGCGGATGACACTTCTCTTATTTCTAAAATCAAGCGTCAGCTAGCAAATTTTGACGAAGTTAACAATGCACTTTCTAAAGTTGTCCATTGGTTTAATGTAAATTACCTTCTTTTAAATGAAAAAAAAAAACTAAAGTCATTAAATTTTCTACACCAAATGTCAGGCAGCTAAGTACCAATGTTCAACTGAATGGAGTAGAGTTGATCCTTGTCGAGTCGACGGTTTTTCTTTGATTAACTATTGACGCCAAGTTACAATGGGGTCCTCACATTGAGAAGCTGTTGGGTAGACTCAGTTCCGGCGCCTTTGCTGTTAAGAAAATTAGACAGATAACTGATGTGGATACAGCCAGAATTGTTTATTTTAGTTATTTTCATAGTCTTATGACTTATGGGATTCTTCTCTGGGGAACTTGTGCGGACATCAATACCATCTTTGTTTTACAGAAAAGGGCTGTTCGAGCCATTTACAACCTTGGTCCTAGAGATTCTCATAGAGAAAAATTCAGAGAGGTGAACATTCTGACTGTAGCTTCACAATACTTAATTGAAAATCTTATATATGTACATAAAAAATATATTGGATTTTAAGAAAATAAGCGATATTCATAATATAAATACCAGGAACAAACACAATCTTGCTGTACATCACACTCGTCTCCACAGAGTAGGCAACTCGTTCATGGGTCAATGTATACACTTTTACAACAAGCTTTCCATGGACATTCGAAACTTACCCATTAAGCGATTTAAAAACGATATAAAGGCCAACCTTTGCAAAAAGGGGTATTATAAAATCACAGATTATTTAGAAGACAAAAAAGCTTGGGACTGAGCTGCTCGCTCTGTTAAGCATTGTTATTCAGCAATATGCGTAATTATAAACATTTTCATTTTTAATGTCTGGACTTGAAAAAAGACGTTGATCCCTGATTTTGTTTCGGCTATTTCTTCTCAGAGGTAGTCAGTTAGGAAATGCCGGCTTCGTCTAGTTTAATAATAATAATAAAAAAACATAATTATGACGTGTAAAAGAGATCAGTGATCCTACTTGCTTAATAAACGGTTTCATTTAATTTTTTTTTTTTTGTGCGTAGGTAGTCGTGGTAACCGGGGTTGGAGTGGATCTATACTCGAGGAACCCATCCTCCAGCGCGCTCCTCGGTCGGCACTGTAGTACTGGCTACTTACTGTGTCAACCTTATCATCATCTTCTTCAACACGATTGGATTATAACAAACGCGGCGGAATAGCATCAATAATAATTGGCGCCTGTGCCGCGGCTTGTATCAGACTCGGGAACACAAATCACTTGTTTGCTCCGTTCCTCTGAGCGTAGCCTTTCAGTTGCGACATTGTCCAACCTGTGATTGCGTTGGATGACCCCCACCTAATCCGACAGTCGTTGGGCCGGGACGTTGACAGTTATGTCCACTTCCTGGAAATAAAGACAGCATCTTTTCACGGTACACAGTAAAGTTAGTGTTGGCGAAACTGTAACGGTTCCTAGTTTATTACGGAACCCTTAAACCAAGCTGTGTGGCATCCCTGACACAGATCTGGCTCGGCGATACAGTATTCGTGGGTGACATTGCCATCCGCGTAATCAGCGTGTCGCGTTCTCAGACCGGACCATAAAGTACTATTATATTGGTACGGAGTGTCGGCACTTTGATGTGGGGCGGCGCGGACACAACACGCGGGTGTTTATCTCCACAATGATTCAATTGCGAGTGCTTTATGTGGCCCGCAGGTGACCAGTTGCTTGTAGACATTGTGGATATTACAGGTTATAATAGGTAACTCGGGTGGGAACAATGGTCATTCAATCCACCCCATCTCCACAACGATTTGTGTGATGTCTCACGTGGGGTACCTGGGTTACCAAAGTACTTTTCCTTGTATGTGGCGACCATCGGGCTTAGTTTAGCAGCACATGTGCCACTAATTCGTCAAAAATAACTGAATTTTGCAGATTTTTTGGTATTATTCTACTCAATCTTATTGAATATAACTTCATTTTCCTTTCGTTTCAGGCTTAGATTAAACGACGACATACAATCAAAACGGGGAAGCGATAATAAAATCTAAAATTTATTTATACACGAGGCAAGCCAATTGTTACCGGCGGGCACAAATTACAGCAGGCAAGCCTATTGTCACCGGCGGGCACAAATTACAGGAGGCAAGCCTATTGTCACCGGCGGGCACAAATTATAGGAGGCAAGCCTATTGTCACCGGCGGGCACAAATTACAGGAGGCAAGCCTATTGTCACCGGCGGGCACAAATTACACGAGACAAGCCTATTGTTACCGGGCTGATACTAAGAAATTTCAGGTGGAAAAGCTTGCTAGAAACGAATGTCGGAGAAATGTTTCAAAATCTGTGGAAACTGGATCCGACTCACTGGAACCTCAGCTGACCTGGCCAGCATCGAAAGATAAAAGACTGCCCCCGATCTACGGAGAGTGAGAATTGAAACTATATAATGCAATTATAGTTTTCCTCAATTGTGAGCAACTCCAACAAAGTTTCTGAATTCTAATTAGTTTATGCGCCCCTGTGGACAGGACAGCATTGAGCCAAGCATAGTTGTCAGCGATGTAATACCCTGACGTATAAGAATGCCTTTTTATAATTATAAATTAATGCTTCATCACAATTCCGCCTGATGGTAAGCAGTGATGCAATCGTTGATGGTGAAGCGTGCTAGTTTATTCAGCCTATTCCCTTAAAAAACTTGTGAATAGGAAGGAAGACGGCATTTGAGCGAGGTGATGCCACGCTATGTAAACCCAACAACACGACCAACGATGCTGCCCAAGAGGGAGATCGATCTGGAGACCTTGCACGATCAAACTCCCGACACAACAACATTTGGTGCATCGTACCCGCAGCACATATCGCAACACAACTGCACAGACCCGTCCTCCGTATGGCTTCATCAGACATCATAACCGGAACACGACGAATTGCTTGGCGGCAAGACTTAGTCTGGTGGGTAGTAACTTCTGTCGACAGCCGTTGTTATGGCCTACCACCGAGAAGCCTTAAGTCACTATTGATATCTTCGTGGGCAGAGTGTGACTTACGACTGTACAGAACATACACATAGGCACGCACTCACAGGGTGTTTAGTGTGTACTCACCACGCGCTGACACGAAACACAAACGGAACCTTACAGACGACAACACAAATAATGTCGCCTCAACTTTCCTCGCACAAACATTATAATTCGCCACACGGCATCCCTTCGCCTTCGTTAGCACTTAGCATGCCATGCTATGTATGATTAATTGAATAAAATACATCATCACATCCTCTATATGTGTTCATCTGAATAACTTTTTTTTTAATAATTATAAACTAGTGCTTGACTGCAATCCCGCCTGATAGTAAGCAATGATGCAATTGTTGATGGTAAAGCGCGCTAGTTTATTAAGCCTATTCGCCTAAAAAACTTAGGAATAGGAAGGATGACGGCAGTTAAGCGAGGTGATGCAATGTTAAACCCAAGACCAACACGACCAACGATCCTGCGCCAGAAGGAGATCGATCTGGAGACTCTCCACGACCAAACTCCCGACACAACAACATTTGGCGCACCGTACCCGGCACACATCGCAACACAACTGCTCAAACCCGACCTCCGTAAGGCTTCACCAGACATCATGCCGGAACACGACGAATCACTTGGCGGCAAGACCTTGTCTGGTGGGTGATAACTTCTGCCGGCAGCCGATGTTATGACCTACCACCGAGGATTTAATAGAATTAGAATTTTAGAAGAGATTAAGCTTAAAATGACCCAATAACATGCTCTGTATTGTTGATTAAGGTATCAATTTTGTTGGACACGCCACAATATGTAGGTGATTGATTCTTGATCTTTAAGTTAAGCAGACGTGTCTTATGTACGGAATATAATGAAATATTTCAAATAATTGCAAATTATAACATTGTGCCTAACTACAAGTCTCCGGAATTGCAATATTGAGATTATTATAACAGAACTATTATAACCTTTTACTGTTTCTGTGGTAGTATAGTATGTGTAACCCGGGATCAAGCCCTTTCGGGCGTAGCTAATTGATAAGGCGTAGTCCACCCCCAACGCCCTTACCTTCGGAACAACATCAGCAATGTGACCCTGAGCCAGCGCCCACGGAGGCTGAAGTAGATATCGTTTCTACGCCGGATATTCAGAAATGGATGCCTACCATAGATACAATCCTAACGGAAGTTTGCTCTATTATGGCCGAGGGAAAAATGATTAATGACCGTAAGTTACGAGTTGTCAACCTCTGCCCTAAGGTCTCGCATGGGACATCCCAAATGGCCGTACTGTACCAGTCCCTAAAGGCAAAAACCCTCCAAGCACATATAACCAAAATCAAAAGTCATTTATTCAAACTAGGCTGAGAATCAGCACTTTTTGCACGTCAATATTAGATAAGATGGTCCCCCAAAACGCCCACCCCTCGACACTTCCGAAGTGCTTTCACTGGGAAGAAGAAGTTTCGGAAGAAACTCCCCAGCAGCACAGCTGTCTGTTCATTTAGAAAAACATAATAGTTTATACAATGCTATGTAGATATAGTAATACAAGAGAAAAAATAATAAAAATATACAAATATGCCAGCTAGCCCGGCCAAAATACCAGAAAAGCAAAACCAAAAATAAAATATCACTGAAATGTAAATAGTAAAAACTTATTACATACCTAAATAAAAGCTCCTGGCATAAAGGGCGTGACAGCTCACATATTTGTAAAAAGCAAATTATATGAACTCATATAATATGTCAGTAAGCTAATTCTGGAGAAGGAATACAAACATTGTCTTGAGTTAATCAGAGCGACCAGCTATTCTTATCATTTAAATAGTCATTTACAGAATAATATGCCTGTGAACAAAGCTTGGATTTGATTTGTGCTTTAAATGCATAGTACGGCAAGTCTAGCAAAGCAGAGGGTATCTTGTTATAAAAAGTTATACCAAGCCCAACAAAAGAGTTATGAACGTTTTGAAGTCGGTGAAAAGTGGCTCGCAGTTTGTCCTTATTTCGGGTGTTAACATTATGGATCTCACTGTTTTTGGTGTACATATGAATATTTTGCCTAACATATAAGATGTTGGCTAAGACAAACAAACCAATCAGCATCTTGAAGGACGTCAGGACATTGCAGAATTGATAAAAGAAATGAAAAAGGCAATTGAAACGAATCGAAATACGGGTAATATTTCCTATGCCAATGTGGTGAAAAAAGGAGATGACCTTATACGCCCAGCCAATTTAAGATGTATAGCGATATACCCTACAGATAAGACGAAGTCCAGTGATGACATAAAGAAAGACCCTAGTTGAAAAAATAATCTCGTCGGAAGAATTAAAACTGCGAGCCCGTCGCGTGAAAAATGTAAAAAAATATTAGGAATGGAGGCGTAATCATCAGTGTGAATGGCTAAGGCGATATTGAGAAACTAAAAGCTTCCGAAGAACTTATTTCTTCAGGCTTTAAGGTCGAAGAGCCTTCCAAACGTCGTCCTAGAATATCAGTCCCAGTTGGTGTCCCTGTTTCTATTACGGCAAAAGAAGTAAGTATTGGACTGTTAATACGAACAAAATCTTTCAAAAAAGCCGGCCTATACCTCTCGTGTATCCTTTTTAGAACAGATAAAACTCAGCCACAAATCAGGGAAGAAAGACCGTCCTACCTGTAATTATATCCTGGAGGTATCTGCTAGCATTAGGAAAATGCTGATAAATCAAGGCTGATTTTTTATAAATTGGACGTCATTAGAGGTCGAACGAAGACGGTATCATTCAAATACCTTATTGCGCCACCACTAACACACATCTTCAACTTATGCCTAAGTAAAGGATTATTTCCGAATCTGCTTAAAAAAGCTGTCGTAAGCCGAGTTTTTAAAGCTGGGGATAAGAACAATGTCACTAATTATAGACCCATTGCAGTATTAACAGGCCTTTCAAAGATTTCGGAAAAAATCATAAACATTAGATTAATTAATTATCTTGAAAAGAACAATTTACTCTCTGATCAACAATTTGAGTTTAGGCTGTGGAGGTATGAGGAGCAGCGTCCATAGAAAAGGGAGGACCCTCCGACCAGACTGGTTGTCTGGTAGGCCACTTGCCCGCCGGTTGATGTGGCGAGCTTGTATATATGCTAGTTGCATGGTAAACTCTGATTGCGAGATGTAGAATTCGTGTGACGTCAGTATGGCGCCTTGTTCGCATGTTGCGTTGTAGGCACCGCTAGAAGGCTAAAAAGGTCAACAAACCAAGCAGGTCATAAATTGACAAACATTTGTTCTAATCTGGAAAACGGCATGTTCACAATTGGGATCTTCTTAGAGCTTGTCAAAGCATTTGACACCATTTCTTTTTCCATAATTATTATTGCACAAACAGGAAAAGATTGGAATAAGAGGAACACAATTTAAATTACTTTCTGACTATCTTAGTGATCGTCACCAGTGTATAAAAATTGGTCAGCTCAAAAGTTCTGACCTAAAAAATAGTGATTTCGGAATACCTCAGGGTAGTATTTTGGGCCCTACCCTTTTCTTAATCTATGTAAACGAGTAAAGCAGCCTGTCACTTCAAAACGGTGTTGTACGAGTCAGCCATCGTACATGACACGCGCACATTACTTACATTATGTACATCAGCACTATTCCGTCGCCTTGCACAAATTATAGCGTAAGGCGACAGTACACGATCAGCCTTCAAAGACTGTACTAGGTGTGTGCGAATCATTCAGCAGCGCATACAGGTGTCATAATGTCTTATGCTGATGACACAGCTCTCGTGTTTTCAGGTAAATCTAAAGATGAGGTCTATGCACTAACACAAAATGGTTTCAACATAGTGTCTAATTGGCTTCATAATAATCTACTGACACTAAATTCGGATAAAACCAATGACATGTTATTTACTATGAGAAATACTAACATAATTATGCACTCCTAACCTTCACATTTATGCTCACGATTGTCATATGGGTATGTCCGCTGACACAGCATGCACTTGCCCGACATTGCAACAAAACTGGCCATATAAAAAACTTTTTTACAAAAAAACAACCGACTTTCAAAAACCACTACAAAGTGAAAAATAACTAATTTCGGAAGTCGGTGTCTTTGATTTTGTATATTCGTTTTTTGACACCGACTTCCGAAATTAGTTATTTTTCACTTTGTAGTGGTTTTTGGAAGTCGGTTGTTTTTTTGTAAAAAAAGTTTTTATTTTACACTTTTTAGTTGTTAAAAGTACTATATATAGAGTAGTATCCGGTCAGACTGGAAGCTGACGCAAATATAGTAGGGAAACGACGTAATTTTGTTTACTTTAATTTTAACCCGTAAGTATTCCCTCAACTACCTATGGTCATCATCATCAAATAGCAAAGGTCTCATCAATATAAATGAATGAAGTCTAACCACAAAGTAGCTACTGTAAACCGTTGAGGAGTTCCCGGAACTGGCCTTTATCTTCATCATTAGAGCTCTTATGACAGTCACAACCCATCTAGGTGTAAAGTTCTTATCAATACAAATTAATCGAGACCAAACACAAGGTAGCTGCTGTGAATTGTTGAGGAGTTTCTTCGACTGTCTCCCGGCTCCATCATCAGATCTACTCCAGACCTTTATTAAATTGTAGTGCTTTAAAATACTTAATGAAAATGCCAAAAAAAGCACTAGTCCCCCCCTGCAATTTTTGAAAGTTCCCCTTGTTTTCTCTGGTCTTCCACCATCAAACCCTGATATCCTGATATCATGGGACCACCTTGGGAACGTCTCCTTTCTAACAGAAAAACAATTATCAAAATCGGTTCATAAACGACGAAGTTATGCGCGGACAAACATAGAAAAAAGAAAGCATATATACGGTCGAATTGAGTAACCTCCTTCTTTTTGAAGTCGGTTAAAAGTATCTAGGTGTCACAATTGATTATATTCTTCACTTCCGTGAATATGTTGACCTATTATGTACTAGAGCGTGTAAAGTAATATACGTTTTTAACAATTTGCGCAACATAGCAGACTTTACTTTAATTCGGCAGGCGTATATGGCAGTGTCAGTCCAGTTTGTGTCAGTCCATTCTTACCTATTGTATTAGCTCCTGGGGTGGTGCCCCTAAAACTATACTTCTGCCCTTAGAACGAGCCCAAAGAGCAATCTTGAAGGTCGCTAGCTTTCGTCCTTTCAGATTTCCCACCCACCAGCTTTACAGTGAATGCAAAGTGCTAACAGTACGCCAGTTATTATTATTTTTTATTTTTTTATTATTTATAAACCAGCGCTTGACCGCGATCCCGCCTGATGGTAAGCAGCGATGCGATCGTTGATGGTAAGGCGTGCAAGTTTATTAAGAGCCTATTCACTCTAGCCTTGAAGACACTCAAATTGTAGTCCGACGGAAACACCGCCGCCGGCAAGTTGTTCCAGTCCCTTGATGTACGCGGTATAAAGGAGGAGGCGAGACGCTTCGTCCGGATCGTAGTAGTGTTAACAACGTAGGGGTGGAAACTCGCCGTACGACGGGTCGCCCGATGGCGGAACGGAGATGGGGGACTTAAATCATGCAATTCCCTCGCACACTCCCCAAAATGCATCCTATAGAACACCGAAAGGCTGGCTACTCTACGCCTGTGCTCTAGGCTTTGGAGACCGTCTCGAGTTAAATCAGGGTCATCAATTAGCCTCTTCGCACGCCTCTCCACTGAATCCAAAGTAGCTAGGTGACATTCCGCAGCACCAGTCCAAATGTTGCTGCAGTACTCCACACACGAACGGACCTGTACTTTGTACAACATTAGAAGCTGCCCCGGTGTGAAGTACCGCCGGACCTTCGCGATGACGCCAAGTTTTCTGGCAGCCACCTTGGCCTTGGACTCAATGAACCGCCCAAAGCTTAGGATTGAGGAAATCTCAACTCCCAAAAACTGAAGGCGGTCGGTGCACTCCAAGAATACATTCCGAAAAGTAGGAGCCAAGGTGAACGGGCTACTTTTGGCGGTGAAAAGACACGCCTGTGTTTTGGCGGTATTGAATGCTACAAGATTGGCTTTACCCCATTCGGAGACTGCCTGTAGTGCAGCACTCGTACGCTCTACCATAGCCTCTCTTTCGGACCGGATTGATTCCTTTCTAGCCCGAGCTTCCGGCAGGTATCTCTCCACAACTGTGCTGTCATCTGCATATTAACGATCTGCTGATGCCCGGCATCTATAGATGCCGCTATGGCAGAGCTATGGTAGAGGCTATGGTAGAGCGTACGAGTGCTGCACTACAGGCAGTCACCTAGATGGGTTGTGACTGTCATAAGAGCTCCGATGATGAAGATAAAGGCCAGTTCCGGGAACTCCTCAACGGTTTACAGTAGCTACTTTGTGGTTAGACTTCATTCATTTATATTGATGAGACCTTTGCTATTTGATGATGATGACCATAGGTAGTTGAGCGAATACTTACGGGTAAAAATTAAAGTAAACAAAATTACGTCGTTTCCCTACTATATTTGCGTCAGCTTCCAGTCTGACCGGATACTACTCTATACATAGTACTTTTAACAACTAAAAAGTGTAAAATAAAAACCTTTTTTACAAAAAAACAACCGACTTCCAAAAACCACTACAAAGTGAAAAATAACTAATTTCGGAAGTCGGTGTCAAAAAACGAATATACAAAATCAAAGACACCGACTTCCGAAATTAGTTATTTTTCACTTTGTAGTGGTTTTTGAAAGTCGGTTGTTTTTTTGTAAAAAAGTTTTTTATATGGTCAGTTTTGTTGCAATGTCGGGCAAGTGCATGCTGTGTCAGCGGACATACCCATATGACAATCGTGAGCATAAATGTGAAGGTTAGGAGTGCATAATTATGTTAGTATTAATTCTCATAGTAACTAACATGTAATTGGTTTTATCCGAATTTAGTGTCAGTAGATTATTATGAAGCCAATTAGACACTGTTGAAACCATTCTGTGTTAGTGCATAGACCTCATCTTTAGATTTACCTGAAAACACGAGAGCTGTGTCATCAGCATAAGACATTATGACACCTGTATGCGCTGCTGAATGATTCGCATACACCTTGGTCTTGGTCTTCAATAATAGTCACGGATAGCCAAATATGATGATTTATTGATTACTTAACTAACTCGTAACTAATATAGGTATGAATGTGTAAATGAGTACAGTCTTTGAAGGCTGATCGTGTACTGTCGCCTTACGCTATAATTTGTGCAAGGCGACGGAATAGTGCTGATGTACATAATGTAAGTAATGTGCGCGTGTCATGTACGATGGCTGACTCGTACAACACCGTTTTGAAGTGACAGGCTGCTTTACTCGTTTACATAGATTAAGAAAAGGGTGGGGCCCGAAATACTACCCTGAGGTATTCCGAAATCACTATTTTTTAGGTCAGAACTTTTGAGCTGACCAATTTTTATACACTGGTGATGATCACTAAGATAGTCAGAAAGTAATTTAACCCTTATGTGAGTGACAAATAAAACACCTTTAACGGAGTGACGAGGTACCCGGGTACCTTCATGTAGTTTAAACGTAATGTAACCAAATCAACATCTGTTTTTGTGTTATATGTACATACTTTGAATATTATTGCTTTAGCTAAGCTTAACAGTTGTCAATCTGTGGCCATAAAAGCGGAGGAATGATAGAGTGCGGTACATGGTTATTGGCGCAGAAGAACTGTGGAAATCCAGTCACCTACCATTATTTCGGACTGCGATGTCTCATGATAGAATCAAAATGCTATAATGCAAAACTACAAGTCTCGTGAATGTAATACCATTGACGAACAGCTATACAGATATCGGGGGCGGACTCGCTTTACTCAATACATGCCATGAAAACCTGAAAAGTATGGCATAAAAATATACTGAGATTGTGATGCAAATAATTCCTACCCCTTAAATGGTCAAATATATACAGGAAAGTCAAGTGATGGCTTACGTCTAACAAATGTAGGAGAATTCACTGTATTAGATCTCGTGACTAAATATAAAAATTCAGGGCTGAATGTAACTACGGATAATTTTTTTATGTCGCTTCAACTGGCTCAGTCTTTGAAATCGTGGAATATGACACTAGTTGGAGCGGTAAGAAAAAATAAACGGGTTCTCTCCTGCAAATGTGCAAGCACATAAAGAGAGGGCTGTTTATTCTTCTAACTTCTTATTTAGCAAAGAACAGACTGTGTGCTCTTATGTACCTAAAACAATAAAGCAGTAATAATGTTATAGTCAACAATGTATTGTTGTTGTCATTAATGCACATGTCTCCAGTTATTGAAAGTAATAAGGAAACTGCCAAGCCAGAAATATTTTTGTATTATAATAAAACCAAAAGTGGAGTGGACTACATGGATAAGCTGTTAGCAGAATATACCGTCTAACGCAGAACAAATCAGTGGCCTTTAGCATTTCTTTATAATGTCATTGATATTGCAGCTTTGGCAGCATATATCATTTACATGGAACATAACCCACAATTGGTCTCGAGTGACAAACGTAGAAAGTTTTTGAAACAATCAAGTCCACAACTTTGTGTTAAAAATATAGAAGTCAAAAAATCTCATTATGACATCAAAATTACATGTGAGATCTGCAATGCAGGACGTGTTTGGCCGAGAACTGAGGCCTCAAAACTCCTATAAATCGGTCTAGACGAAATTCTACAGGGCGTGTTACAGTCGTTGGAAGTTGTTACCTATACAGAGAACTCCAAAACGCAAGCAAAGAAAAACTCGGAAAGCTTGCACTAACTGCAAAAAAACAATTTGTGATGAGCATGCAGTAACTCGTCCAACATGACCTAACATTCGCTTCAACAGCTATACTAATACTGTCTGAACAAAAATTTTTTAATTTTTATATAAATAAAACACTTTGGCAAATGCTTATTACTTAATTTTTGTACGAATTAAAAACAATTAACTTCATAGTCACACAAAACACAAAGAGGTACCCAGGTACCTCGTCACTCGATTGTGCGTTTGAAATATATTTTAGTATCCACAAAACATTGTAAATAGTAGACTTGGTCAAAACCTTAAAAAATATGTAATTTATAAATAGTTAAGAGCTCTCAGGAAGTCAGAGCTACCTATAGGGTGTAAAACATACTTTTTTTAGAATATGAAAACGCCAAAGGCACCCGGGTACCTCGTCACTCACATAAGGGTTAAATTGTGTTCCTCTTATTCCAATCTTTTCCTGTTTGTGCAATAATATGGAACAAGAAATGGTGTCAAATGCTTTGACAAGCTCTAAAAAGATCCCAATTGTGAACATGCCGTTATCCAGATTAGAACAAATGTTTGTCAATTTATGACCTGCTTGGTTTGTTGACCTTTTTAGCCTTGTAGCGGTGCCTACAACGCAACATGCGAACAAGGCGTCATACTGACGTCACACGAATTCTACATCTCGCAATCAGAGTTTACCGTGCAACTAGCATATATACAAGCTCGCGACATCAACCGGCGGACAAGTGGCCTACCAGACAACCAGTCTGGTCGGAGGGTCCTCCCTTTTCTATGGATGCTGCTCCTCATACCTCCACAGCCTAAACTCAAATTGTTGATCAGAGAGTAAATTGTTCTTTTCAAGATAATTAATTAATCTAATGTTTATGATTTTTTCCGAAATCTTTGAAAGGCCTGTTAATACTGCAATGGGTCTATAATTAGTGACATTGTTCTTATCCCCAGCTTT
The DNA here is from genome assembly GCA_017933935.1 of Sesamia nonagrioides. Lineage (NCBI taxonomy): Eukaryota > Metazoa > Arthropoda > Insecta > Lepidoptera > Noctuidae > Sesamia > Sesamia nonagrioides. The sequence continues at coordinate 219,650 of JADWQK010001862.1, forward strand.
AAAAACTCGGCTTACGACAGCTTTTTTAAGCAGATTCGGAAATAATCCTTTACTTAAGCATAAGTTGAAGATGTGTGTTAGTGGTGGTGCAATAAGGTATTTGAATGATACCGTCTTCGTTCGACCTCTAATGACGTCCAATTTATAAAAAATCGGCCTTGATTTATCAGCATTTTCCTAATGCTAGCAGATACCTCCAGGATATAATTACAGGTAGGACGGTCTTTCTTCCCTGATTTGTGGCTGAGTTTTATCTGTTCTAAAAAGGATACACGACAGGTATAGGCCGGCTTTTTTGAAAGATTTTGTTCGTATTAACAGTCCAATACTTACTTCTTTTGCCGTAATAGAAACAGGGACACCAACTGGGACTGATATTCTAGGACGACGTTTGGAAGGCTCTTCGACCTTAAAGCCTGAAGAAATAAGTTCTTCGGAAGCTTTTAGTTTCTCAATATCGCCTTGGCCATTCACACTGATGATTACGCCTCCATTCCTAATATTTTTTTACATTTTTCACGCCACGGGCTCGCAGTTTTAATTCTTCCGGCGAGATTATTTTTTCAACTAGGGTCTTTCTTTATGTCATCACTGGACTTCGTCTTATCTGTAGGGTATATCGCTATACATCTTAAATTGGCTGGGCGTATAAGGTCATCTCCTTTTTTCACCACATTGGCATAGGAAATATTACCCGTATTTCGATTCGTTTCAATTGCCTTTTTCATTTCTTTTATCAATTCTGCAATGTCCTGACGTCCTTCAAGATGCTGATTGGTTTGTTTGTCTTAGCCAACATCTTATATGTTAGGCAAAATATTCATATGTACACCAAAAACAGTGAGATCCATAATGTTAACACCCGAAATAAGGACAAACTGCGAGCCACTTTTCACCGACTTCAAAACGTTCATAACTCTTTTGTTGGGCTTGGTATAACTTTTTATAACAAGATACCCTCTGCTTTGCTAGACTTGCCGTACTATGCATTTAAAGCACAAATCAAATCCAAGCTTTGTTCACAGGCATATTATTCTGTAAATGACTATTTAAATGATAAGAATAGCTGGTCGCTCTGATTAACTCAAGACAATGTTTGTATTCCTTCTCCAGAATTAGCTTACTGACATATTATATGAGTTCATATAATTTGCTTTTTACAAATATGTGAGCTGTCACGCCCTTTATGCCAGGGGCTTTTATTTAGGTATGTAATAAGTTTTTACTTTTTACATTTCAGTGATATTTTATTTTTGGTTTTGCTTTTCTGGTATTTTGGCCGGGCTAGCTGGCATATTTGTATATTTTTATTATTTTTTCTCTTGTATTACTATACCTACATAGCATTGTATAAACTATTATGTTTTTCTAAATGAACAGACAGCTGTGCTGCTGGGGAGTTTCTTCCGAAACTTCTTCTTCCCAGTGAAAGCACTTCGGAAGTGTCGAGGGGTGGGCGTTTTGGGGGACCGTCTTATCTAATATTGACGTGCAAAAAGTGCCGATTCTCAGCCTAGTTTGAATAAATGACTTTTGATTTTGGTTATATGTGCTTGGAGGGTTTTTGCCTTTAGGGACTGGTACAGTACGGCCATTTGGAGTCAGGCAGCCAGCAGGAACAGAGTTGCAGAGACAACAGACCCCTGAGGAACACCGGCATTGGTCGACATGGGCTTCGATGAGCATCCGTCGACAACAACTCGGGGGGACCGTTCAGTCAGGAAGTCTTTTACCCAGCCAGTCAGGCCAGCGGAAATGCCGTACGCTGGAAGTTTACTCAAAAGGCCAGCGTGCCATACCCGGTCGAAGGCCTTCGAGACATCAAGGGAGACGGCAATCGCTTCCCCATTTTTCTCGAGGGCCTCGCCCCATATGTGACATATGTGAGTGGCATACACTAGTAGGTCCCCAGTTGACCGATTGCGTCGAAACCCGTACTGTCGGTCACTGAGGAGATCGTTACCTTCCAGGTAAGCCAAGAGGCGCGAGTTCAATACACGCTCCATAATCTTGCAGAGTATGGAGGTTATTGAAATCGGTCGATAGTTGGTAGGATCGGCACGACTACCCTTTTTGGGCACGGGCTGCACGTTGGCAAGCTTCCAGGACTTGGGCACTGTACCAGTCCTAAATGAGAGGCGATACAAGCCCGTCAATACAGGAGACAACTCGGGCGCACATGCCTTAAGAACAATCGCTGGTATACCGTCCGGACCACTAGCCTTATTCACGTCCAGACGACACAGTACTCTCAGAACCTCTTTGTTCCTAATGCGAACCTCAGGCATTGAAGTTCCGCAATGAGGTAAATTAGGTGGAGTAGCACTGCCAGTATCAAGACGCGAATTATGGGCAGAGAGAGATGCAAAGAGACCTGCTTTCTCTCTCGCCGTATGGGCCAGTGCTCCATGGGGTCTAACCAGCGGAGGCAGTGTGGGCCGACAGAAGTTTGCCTCGACCGATTTGGCTAGGGACCAGAAAGATCTGCTACCGGATGGTTGCACAGAGAGCTTGTTGCCAAAATGAGTAATTCGGTCGAAGCGAGCCTTCTTAACCGCCTTTTTGTAGGACTTGGCAGCGCGGTTAAAGGAGCGTTAGAGCTTAGATCCGGAGCTCTGCGGTCACGAGAGTCAACCCAGGTAAGAAATGCCGTATGTTTACGCTGTTCAGCTAGCAGACAGTCGGCGTTGAACCATGGGCGAGCCGAGCCACCGACAGGCACGTCACTAAAGTGGATAAAATACTCCATAGCTTGACGCACCACATCGGATATAGCGTCCGCACAGCTCGACGGATTGTCAGAAGAGAAGCACCTGCTGCCAAGGATAAGACGCGAAGAAGTGGCGCATCTCATCCCAATCTGCTGACTTGTATCGCCACATTCGCCGCTCACCACGTGAGTCGCAATCAGGTGGGGAGAAGGACGACACAGACTTCACCAGACAGTGGTCTGAAGTTCCTAACGGTGAGGAAACTGTAACAACACATCTGTCCGGATCAGTGGTCAGCAGAAGGTCCAGACAATTGGCGGTATGACTGGCTACATCAGGCACCCTAGTCGCTTGTCTCACCAGCTGGGAAAGGCCCATTGATAGCGCAAAGTTTCGCGCTTCTCTCCCAGCGTGGTCGGTCCTCTGGTATGGGAAAAGCCAGTCTTGGTGACAGGCATTGAAGTCCCCCAGAGCGACGAACTGTGCGTCAGGGTGCCGATGCAGCGCATTGTCAGCAGCTTCACTGAGGTGGTCAAACAGTCGAGTTGTCTCCTGGTCACTGCTGTGCGATCGGTAGACACAGGTGTAGACAATTTTGTCCACACCAGTGTCAACCAACAGCCATAAGGACGAAAAATGAGGGTCTTCGAGGTGACGGAGACGCCGGCAACAGATGTCATTGCGAACATACACACAGACCCCGGCACGCTGCAGGAAATGATGCTCCAAAGAGTATCCCGGGTAGCTGAGGTATGCCGCATCAGGCGGACATCTGATCTGGGTCTCCGTCAAGAAAAGTAGATGCGGCTTCTCAGTCTCAAGGTGATGGTGTACTGCTAAGAGATTGGAGTGCAGACCTCTAATATTAGAGAGGTGCACTTTGAAAGAGAGGACGTGCGCCCGCTGTGCACACCTACTTTTCTTATTGGACCTTTTCATTGAATTGTTTTGTTGTTTTTTTTTTGAGTGAATAGGAAGGAAGACTGCAGTTGAGTGAGGTGATGCAATGTTAAACCCAACAATGCTACCAACGATGCTGGGCCAGAGGGAGATTGATCTGGAGACTGTGGGGACGCCCGAACCCCCCCAGGGATCGCCATCGGGTCCTCTCGTCCGGTCGCCAACCGGCATGATGGGGCCACCCTGGGATTTTTCGCAGTTGGCGGGGCAGCCTTTCGTATGTGGCTGGCACACTACTTGGGCCCCCAACTACCTGCGGTCGGCCAGCGGAGCACCGTGCTTCGGATCCCGCTACCCTCCAGGACCAACCTCCCGACACAACAACATTTGGCGCATCGCACCCGGTTCACATCGCAACACAACTGCTCAGACCCATCCTCCGTACGGCTTCACCAGACATCATGCCGGAACACGACGAATCGCTTGGCGGCACGACTTTGTCTGGTGGGTGGTAACTTACGCCGGCGGCTGATGTTGAGGCCTACACCGAGAAAATTTTGAATATAGCACTACTCTAGCACGCTGATATTGGTTTTTTAGCCCTGTACCTTCTGGCAAGAGAAGAAAGGATTTAGTTTGCACTAACTCACGGACGAAACATTTTTTTCTCGGTGGTAGGCCATAACATGCGGGCAGAAGTTACCACCCACCAGACAAAGTCTTGCTGCCAAGCGATTCGTCGTGTTCCGGCATGATGTCTGGTGAAGCCGTACGGAGGACGGGTCTTAGCAGTTGTGTTGCGATGTGTGGCGGGTACGATGCGCCAAATGTTGTTGTGTCGGGAGTTTGGTCTTGGAGAGTCTCCAGATCAATCTCCCTCTAGCCCAGCATCGTTTGGTCGTGTAGGTCTTGGGTTTAACATTGCATCACCTCGCTCAACTGCAACGCAGTTTTTTAAGTGAATAGACTTAATAAACTAGTGCGCTTTACCATCAACGACTGCATCACTGCTTACCATCAGGCGGGATTGCGGTTAAGCACTAGTTTATAATTACTAAAAAAAAAAAATATTTCTCGGAACACATTTATTTATTTATTTATCAGTTTACAACTGTCCTTACAGGTCTTACCCTAATGCGACAGTGCAGTTATCCACTTATTTTTATAACAAATGTAACAAACTGCTAGGGATATACAGTGAAAGCTCAAATAAATATTGTGTGAACCCTCAGTTACACAGATACGGAAAAAATGCTAGAGGTACTAAAATAAAATGTAAGTTAAATACTTAATGAATAAGTAGAGGTAATGTATTATTTAAGTTTTTAGGACAGTTTTTCATTGCTTAGTCTTAAAATAATACTTTTGCCATATGTTTATTATTATTATAATATATTATAGCCATCAAATATCCTTGTATATGACAGCCTGAAACACAGGTTTAAATAAACCTAGTTCGGGTGGTCCCAACATTAGTTTTAGATCGTTACTTTATAGATTTATATTATGTATTAGACTACAATAAGTTAGATTTTACGATTGTTATTATTAAGATTTTTATTACTATACAAACATACTTTTTGTACATACATTATTATTCTATGTTTTTGTTTTTTTTTTAATAAATTTCATTCATTTCATAAATGAAATTTATGAAATAAATGAAATTTTCAGTTCATTTCAAATTTCATTCATTCAATAGCAGCGATAAATCCCCCTTTGAGGAGTAGCTAGACAGGCGCCACAGTGCCCTCACTTTCCGCTTTTTTTTTTGGGTTGGAAATCCTCATAGGATGTCCGCCACCCTGGGGCGGGCGACGGGGTCTGTCAGACTTTTACTGACTAAAACCACCCCGATATCTCTTCTATCACGAGCGCGCGTGGGGCCGCGGGAGTCTAAATTCTTCCACGGCCCCACGCTCTCGTGTTGGCCCGGTCTGTCCGGGCCTCGTCTCCTGCACGGGGTAGTGGGGTGTTAAACAGTTAAATTACCCCGTGCATCGCCTCAGAGGCGCGCGCCGACACTCGCGCGCGCTCCGCCTCGGGGTCCATCGAATAGGGGGCGGGAACTTCCCCATGTCCCTCGCCCCTGGACCCATTCATGGGGGGCGGAAGAGGGCGTTATCCGCCCTTCTTCGGTGCCCGGTGCGTCTTCTGCGGCCCGGGAAGGGAGTTGAGATCTCCCTCTCCCGTTCCGCAGCTTCCTTCTGCGACATCATGTCTTCGCAGAAGGACACCACCGCGTCCCACGACACTGCGCTAACTCAGGTCCTCACCGGACACAGTTGTTTCGGGAGGTTCCTGTTTCGTATAATGCGGGAAGAAACGCCAGAGTGTCACCATTGTGTGGATCGCCCTGAGGACACGGTGGAGCATATGGTGGAGGTCTGCCCGACTTGGGTAGAGCACCGCCGTGTCCTCATAGCGGCGATCGGCGGCGATCTCTCGCGTCCGACCCTAGTCCGGGCCGGCAAAATTTCTTATTTCTTAATTAGTACAAAATAGTAAACTTAACAAATATTGCGATGTTACGGTACGATGCGCCAAATGTTGAACAAATTGTGTCGGAAGTTTGGTCATGGAGGGTCTCTAAATTAATCTCCCTCTGGCGCCGCATCGTTGGTCATGTTGTTGGGTTTAACATTGCAACACCTCTCCCAACTGCCGTCTTCCTCCTATTCAGGTTGCAGGTTTAATACCATATTTTTCGGCCGCTTGTCTTTACTTCTGATACGGCGTTCTTGATCCTCTCTTCACCTAAACTACGACTTTTAGTCTTGGCCTTGTAAAATACCTACATAATTATAACTCCAAATAGCATATTTTTATTGGGGCGCATTTATACAGATAAATGTGCCCCGCACTTTGCTGTATCTAAGTGACCCAAAAGATTTTTTCAAAATGCAAATTATATAAAAGAAAGGAATTAAATTATTTCAAACAAAATTTCATAATATTAGAAACTCCAACTTACCTTTGGTGTATATAGATCCTCTAAATTTCATTCAAAAAACCAGGGAAACACTTTTACATTTAAAGTTTTTTTTTCCGCGCTTGAAATACGTTATGACTTCTATGTATAGCGCCAACTGCTGACTTCATGACAACACGAACGAATACAATGCATTCAAACATTTCTGGAATCGTTTTAGAGATTGCGCCACTCGAATAAATTCAATCGATTTTTTGGCTAATGCATGTGCATTGTGTATCTATGTGCCTCTTGCATCATTGTGTCCCCCTTCCCGCCAGTAGGTACCACACAAATATGTACTTGTATTATATTATTGTTTGTTAGAAATATTTACGTATATGATTTATGTTGAAACGGTTTACCTACTTTTAATAAGCCAACTACTGTGATCCCTTCAGGGCTAAGAATAGAAGCTCGCGCGCCTCTGGAGTCTCGAGCGAGTTACCTGACATGCCATTTTATTTGATTGTTACAATTTGCTAGCGAAGCGTCTTGACTTTTTATTTGCCGCCCGATAGCTCACATCTACATACATAATTTAATATCCGACCCCGACTGATGTTATTGCAATGTATCAACGTATCCGCTCTGCAGCGACACGTGTCGCGGAGGGGACCATTCGTCTCTCATAATTTGACAAATCCCGACACATGTCGATGTCGAAACCGTGTTCTTTAGCTATTACTTCTGTAACATGTAGTATGATGTTTTAATAACGCTTTGCTCCGGCCACGGCTAGTTTTATCGGGTCGTTTCGCAGTCAAAAGATTGCATTCAGGTCGCTGCAGACTGTAACAGTCTACGTGGACAAGTATATTTGCCGAATTCATCTCTTTTTTTTTAATACTCGTCATTATTTCTCGCGCGATATAACCGAATTTCACGCGGGTGAAGCCGCGGGCGGAAAGCTAAAATTCAGTTGTCAGTGGAACATCACGGTTCGGAAAAGTTCACGGCTTGAATTTTGCCCGTGACAGTTGTTTTTAAATCTCTTAAATTATCATCGTTTTTATTAGCTTAGATAAGTGTAGTCAATAAAAACATTTAACAAATTCTAACGGTAAGTGATGTCAATAAAGTATACCATATTTCATCTCACCAGTACAGTATGGGCAATTTGGTGTCAGATTCATGATACCATTATCACTGGCCTGTATGTATACTGGTGTATATTACGGAACATACCCTACATTTTTAATAATTGAAAGTAAAAAAAATACAAAACGTTGTCACAAAACTCAGTTAATCATTATTGAATAGAATATAATAAACCTTTATAGTACGCCAAAAAGTAACATGACATAAACCTAAATTACTTAAATCTATGGTTACAATATACCGTATGCACCATTATAAATAAACAAACAAAAAAATAAACACGCGTCAACCCTTGATAATATATACCGAGCTACGAACAAACTTTTGTTCGCAGCTCGGGAGCCGCTTACCCGCGTCTCGTCCCTCACACCCCGCACGATTGCTTTGTTATAGACGTCTTCGTTGGACGACTGTATGATTTTTAGACTGTGCTAATATTATAAAGAGGAAAGATTTGTATTTTTGTATTTTTGCATGTAACGAATAAACTCAAAAAGTACTAGACCGATTATAATCATTCTTTTTTTATTAGAGAGCTACATTATCACTGAGTAACATAGGCTAAATTATATTTTGGAATAAAATAGGTTTCCGTAAGATATTTGGGTTTTTTGAGCACAATGTGTAAAAAATCAACCAGAAAAGTTACTTATTTTGCGTACGCTGCCTAAAATATAAAAGATAGAACCATAAAATGTGCTAATTAATCGTAGATCTTATAAATATCTACAAAAAAGTCCTCAACACACTATACTTTAGAATTAAACGAACTTACCTTGTGAAGTTCGATTCTAATTATACGAAGATCACGAACCGAAGATGATTACCAATTTACATGCAGCAGTACGTAGTATGGTGCCGTCCTTGTCACACTTTAAAGACTTTTCATAAAGAAAAGAAAAAAAAAATATTCAAATACCCGCTCATCGACCCCACTCCGGTCTCACTGTCCTATGTTCATTACGTTTTAGGGCTAGTCTAACCAAATAAGAAAAATATTGGGCTTTAGGGCCGGGAGGGTTGTGGTAATCATCTTCGGTTCGTGATCTTCGTATAATTAGAATCGAACTTCACAAGGTAAGTTCGTTTAATTCTAAATTATACTTCATATCACTCCCGAAGATGATTACCAATTTACATGCAGATGTTTAGAGTGTAATATAAAATTTATACAGATTTTTCTTTTTTGTTTCGAAATGGTAATGATTAAACAAATTTATAAACAATTGATTTGCAATATTTATTAGCAAACTGCAGTTTTTGTGTTAACAGTAAATAAGGATAAAGATTCATACAATTAAGTAAACAATGAATTTGGGAGGCGATTTCCTATCGATTCAATAGTTTCTCTATTATAATACGTTTGAAAAATATTAGAGATATTACTCCAGCCCACAGCCCTTCGAACCGCCTGCAGACTGAACTGATGTACGCCGCGTGCCTTGTGCTATGTGCACCAACATTGACACGTCCACAGCGCTTCTTTGGAGAGTATCCTTTACCCTGTGGGATAAAGTTTGAAGGCCAATTTTCCTGTGAAGCTTACGAAAACTTATGAATAAATTATTTGTCTCAGTGTTTCTAATAGATCTTGTTTTATCTAAGTATGCTTTCGATGCGATGGCTGGACATATATTACGGTTCTCTTTAAAAAAAAGGCAGTCTGATCAGGGGTTGGTAAGCGCAGGGTCTTGACGATATAATTAAGTCAGTATTTTTTTTAATACAATTGAATCATTACTTTCAGTAATATTATTATTTTTGATTAAGCTAAGAGTTGAAATTCTCTGAGTTGACACAATGGCAATCAAAGCGACAGTTTTATATGATAAAGCATTAAGGCTCACATTATCATAAGGATAATAATCACTTAAATAATTTAAAACCACAGAGCTATCCCATGTTGTATCATATTTAGGAGTAGGAGGATTTAGTCTAAAAGAACCTTTCAATAATCTATTCACATAATCAGTTTTCATTATTGAATTACCCCGAACCAACGTTAAAGTGGATCTCGTGGTATTTAAAGTACTATAGCTAGCCCCAGCATTATGCCTATCTGACAAAAAATGTTCTATTGCCAGACATACCGTCAATCCAGAAACTGCAATGTTTTTTGTTGATCAAACTCCAACCAAAATTTTAATGAGGAATTATACAGAGATAGTGTATTTTGGGCTAGCGAAGCCATGAGTAAATCTAGTGACGATACTGGTACGCCACGTTCAATCAACGACTGCCGGATAATATAGCTGCCACCAGGGTAAGGCTTATACAGTGAGTGTGCTTCTCTGAAAGGAGAATGCATTAGCTTAGTATTCGGCTCAAAAAATATTTCTTGTGACACAAGTAGTTTTCGATATAGCGGAATCCACGGCTGTGAGGGCCAGTAGGAAAACACAATAATGCCTTCGGCTTTATCATTTACGAATTTGTGAGGAACTTTTGTAATAAGGCAAAATGGTGAAAATGCGTAAAATTATATTATGTTTGTCCATTTAAACGTAAATGCATAAACTTCTTCTGACTGCGGATCAATCTTCCACGAAGCATACCTGTCACACATAAGATTCTGTATGCTTGCGAAGAGATCAAAATGGAGGGTGCTAAACTTAGCTCAAATTTCAGAAAACGCGTAGTCAGCTAGTTGCCACTCGGTATCGATGGACTATTAGTGTGAAGCGCGATCTGCATCAACATTATCGCTAGATTGAATATATCGCAAATATGAAAATTCTACACTTTTCAAAACACTTCCATATGTCGTGTAAGATCGTTTAAGCGAGTGTGTTGTATTCCTCCCAATTTATTAATGTAAGCAATGGATGTTGTATTATCTATTTTGAGAAGGAAATTCCAATTACTTAAATGAGAGCCAAACATTTTTATCGCATAAAAGGCAGCTTTTAGTTCTAAGAAGTTAATATGATTTTTAATCTCTCTTGCACTCCAATTACCACCAGGTATTTCGCTGTTACATGGTACTCGCCAATCTGTACGAGATGCATCGCAAAATATTTCTAGTAAATAATCATTACTTTGAATAGATGAATAGCTTGTTTCAATATTGTCACTCCACCATTTAAAATCTGGCTGTAGACAGCTAGGCAAAACCATACGCTTATTATAATTATCAGAATAGTATAAAGCTAAGAATTTGTCGCGTTCTTTTTGCCTAGTATACACCAAACCGTACTGTACGGCTGGGCATGCTGATGTCAAAAGTCCTAGAAATTCCACAAGTTGTCTTATTCTGCACATTTTCGTTTGTGAAAAAGACCTGACTGCGTTATTAATGCGAATTTTCGTGTCAACTGGTCCTTTTTTAAATTATTTATTAGGAGTCCAAATGATTCTAATATTTCATTTGTAGCAGTAACATTCCAACGCACTCACTGTTAGAGCCAATACATAAAAAATCGTATAGGTAATTAACCGACATTTAGCCGTCCGAACGTAGAGATTGTAATTCAGGTTTTAGTAGCTTTGTGAAAACAAGTGGAGCAGTGCAAAGCTCAAATGGTATAACATTAAACTCATAAAGTTGTGAATTCCAATAAAAGCGTAGCTTTTTACGTTCTTCATTATTAATTGTTATCAAAAAGTGAGCCTAAGCATCCTTTAAATCAAATGTAGCCATAAATTACTTTTGGTCTAGGAGCTTTAGTGCAGTACGGTAATGCTCCATTTTAAAATGCTCCACTTTGATGAATTTATTTAGTTCCTTTAAATTTAGTATAAAATGATGTTCACCATTCGGTTTTAGAACTGTGAATACGGGCGACAAAAAACTGATCATCACAGGGGTTCCACAATGAAATATATTTTGGATCAAGATGTTTAAGTACAGATTCTTGGATTATTTTAGATTCACAAGAAGAAAATCGGTCATTTTTAGGTATTATTTTTTGTACGGGTTCCTCCTTAAAGGGAATTTTATAACCTTGACCCCAAGACAGAATATTGGAGTCATTCGTAATAGTACACCAATAATTATAATAAAACTGCAATCTGCCGACAATTGATGAGTGTACCTCTGGTTCTGAAGTCAGTTCCTCCTTGAGCGGTACCGTGTGTGGCTCCTGGTGTGCATCGGGTTGCGGTTGCGCGACAGCGGCTGTCGGGCCGTCTAGTGGGGCGGATACGCTCGCGGCCCGGCGGTGGCAGTCCGCGACGCCCCCCTCGCGTTTAAAGCCCCTCGACGCGCTGATATGGATGGACCAGATTAGAGCGCGTGCTGTGTTTTAATGGCAGGTCGCACTGCTGGCATACGAGGGCGTAGTTCCATACTAGATTTTGATATAGTTTTGGACGATTTCAAGTGTTCGGCCAACTCTGAACCAAATATAAAAAATTGTCTATTTGCGTATTTCTTATAGTACGTCGGGTTTGCTTATTTAGAGTATTTATAGCGGCAAACCGTCTTGAGAGAGATTCTTTATAGTGTATATCACAAAAAAGTTTAGCTGCATCACTGAGTGGCTTTATGATATCTCGGAAATCTGTTTTATTTTTAGAGCTATATTGATCGCTTTTCCGAGTGCAGCCAGACCACTACCAAGCTGATTCTGGTGACTTTGGCTGTAAACATCTCTCTTATTAATTGTTTCTGTAAGCGCAGCTTTGATCTCGAGATTCTACGCCGGGTCTTTTAGGTGAGGACAGTTTTCTGGAGGCAAATATTCTTTTATTCGATCAGCTGGCTTTTCTTTACTTGTGTGCTCGCACCTGGATGCAATGTCTTCATGTAAGGTTTCACTAAAACTTTTATCCAAGGAAGGATCATCTCCTAACATATCAAGAATCTCTCTTTATAGCAAATAGCAAGCAAAATCTTTATAATAACAATATTGGTAGCCATTCTAGTAATGCAACGCGATTAACGCGGATGTAAATAGGTAATCCAGGCTCAGACGCGATTTACGCAGAGCAAGCTATGCAAGCACTTTCCGTTCAGATGCGACTTATGCGAAGCAAGTTGGGATAAGTACTTTACGCTCAGACGCGATTTACGCGGAGCAAGGTATGCAAGTAATTTATGCTCGGACGCGATTTACGCGGAGCAAGGTATACAAGTAGGCACTTTATGCTCAGACGCGATTGACGCGGAGCAAAGTATGCAAGTACTTTACGCTCAGACGCGATTTACGCGGAGCAAGGTGTGCAAGTACTTTACGCTCAGACACGCGATTTACGCGGAGCAAGGTGTGCAAGTACTTTACGCTCAGACACGCGATTTACGCGGAGCAAGGTGTGCAAGTACTTTACGCTCAGACACGATTTACGCGGAGCACATTAGGTAAATACTTTTATAAGACTTAGGCGCAATATAAACGAAGTAAATAAAAAACAAAAAATAGGTAGGTCAACGCTCATAGGCGGTTTACACCGAGCGATGTTTATAGGTAACAATATCGCGATTTAATATAGACGTTACGTTACGTTCATACATTTAATACCTAGCTACTTATACGACTACAAATACATACATTTTATAGTTCGATTAATCTTTGCTTATTACCATCTAATAACTAGTTTAAATATACTTAGTACCAATAAAACTTGTTTCATGATTTACATAAAACTTTTGTTATATAAAGTTAATAAAAAAGGTAGATAAAAACAATTTTTAGCGGTGCTGTGACAGCGGCAACGCAGGATCGTACCGGTACCCGAGGCCGACAGAGTGGCGCCTGACGGGCGGCGCGTGGCGGCAGGCGCTTGCGCATTGTAGGTACCTACTAGACATCTATATTAGCAATTACAGATTAGGCTACTTACTTTCAATAACTTCCTCTTGGTGAGTATCACGCTTAACCTGATCACTTTAGGATGACGTTGAAGGCAATCTCAATCTAGATCTATGTTTCACTTTTTCCCTAATTTCTTTAATTTCTTAAATAAACCACTATAATCATCAATATCTTTCGAACGTGAACTTTTCTTCACCATGATTACGCAAAATCAGATTGGACAATCTGGAAACAACTTAGTCGCAACGGTAATTTTTTGCACAAAATGATGCGTGTGACTCGGACAGCACAAAAAAACGTAATGAACATAGGACAGTGAGACCGGAGTGGGGTCGATGAGCGGGTATTTGAATATTTTTTTTTCTTTTCTTTATGAAAAGTCTTTAAAGTGTGACAAGGACGGCACCATACTACGTACTGCTGCATGTAAATTGGTAATCATCTTCGGGAGTGATATGAAGTATAACTATCTATGTCGAGTGAGGCACAATAACCATTTTTTTATTTAAATTTATTTAAAAGCCGTACGGAGTACGGGTCTGATCAGTAGTGTTGCGATGTGTGCCGGGTACGATGCGCCAAATGTTGTTGTGATAAATACGTTTAAAAAATACGTTTAAAAATTGTCCAAAAAAAAGGAAGTTTTTTTTTTTTAATTATTATAAACTAGTGCTTGACTGCAATCCCGCCTGATGGTAAGCAGTGATGCAATCGTTGATGGTAAAGCGCACTAGTTTATTAAGCCTATTCACTTAAAAAACTTAGGAATAGGAAGGAAGACGGCAGTTGAGCGAGGTGATGCAATGTTGAACCCAACAACACGACCAACGATGCTGCGCTAGAGGGTGATTGATCTGGAGACTCTCCAAGACCAAACTCCCAACACAACAACATTTGGCGCATCGTACCCGCCACACATCGCAACACAACTGCTCAGACCCGTTCTCCATACGGCTTCACCAGACATATATATAGTTTAGGAAGCGTACGCAAAATAAGTAACTTTTCTGGTTGATTTTTTACACATTGTGCTCAAAAAGTAAATTAGTGTGCTTTATCATTAACGATTGCATCACTGTTTACCATCAGGCGGGATTGCAGTCAAGCACTAGTTTATAATAATTAAAAAAAAAAATTGCTTTTTTTGGACAATGTTTAAACGTATTTATTTTACTCATGCTATCAATCCTTATCAAAATAAATTATTTCATGACTAAGTACAGTTAATGTAGATTATATTATTTGATATGGAATGATTAAAATTGGACTTTCGGTTTTGAAGTTATGGCGAAATTAAAATATTACGATTTCTGCTGCACGGCCCATTGCGAAGTGAGCGTTACCAAAGGACGCAGTGCACTACCCCCAGGAATTTTTAAATTCTCTGAACGCTGCTAGGCTCCCACCTCATGAACTGTTGTTAAGAGTTGGCAAGCCGATAATGCTTCTCAGAAGTTTTAGCCCTCCCAACATATGTAATGGCACGAGACTTCTTCTAAAGGAGCTAAAAGGTAATTTAATGGTAGAGAAGATTATCACCGGTCCTGCAGCTGGTGAATTAGCTCATATACCACGAATACCTATGATTCCTACTGATTTCCCTATACCCCTCAAAAGGCTACAATTTCCAGTAACATTTTCTTTCGACAAATCCCAGGGCCTAACATTCAAATTAGTAGGAATTGATTTACGAAAAGAATGTTTTGCGCATGGGCAACTTTACGTTGCCCTATCACTTGTCGGTGCTCCCGATCATCAGTATATTTTGTTACCTGAAAATAATTTTAAGTCAAATGTTGTTTATAGAGAAGCTCTACAATATTCTACAATATCAATATCATGTTATCACCGTGAATAGCTGCCCAAACATTTACTGAAAATCTATACTGATGGGCTGTCTCCCGCCAAACGCATGGGTTTTGGCTTTTGGGCGCCCAATGGTGCAGATTGTGCTGGTTCCACATGCCGTTTCTCGTAAACATTCTTTCGTCAGTCCAACAAATTTGGGAAAGAAAGTCAACGCAGTAACCACTGACAATATTCCACTCTAATTAATTTATCACGCGATAACAGAGAATGTACTTTTCGAAACTTAAACGGGTGCCACTTTTCCCGCTTTAAACCCCGGTGTATGGTTCTGTGATGAACCTGACAATGCCTAGCGCTCTAGCGGAGGCTAGATTTCGGTTGGTTTTTAAAATGTTGTAGCACATTTTCAGTTAGTCGAATCGGGGTTTGACGTGTAGGCGGCCGATCAGGACGTTGAGACCTAGGATCCACTGGCCGGTTTTCACGGATGCGCTGAAGAGCTCCTACAATAGTGCGAGGATTAGTAGGGCATTGTCTGGAACTGCCATATCTCTCGCGATATGTCCTTATTGCAAGGGCGGCCATTTTGATGACTGTAAAACCTTTACTTTGTTAAATATCACAGGCTCGCACACGCACTTAACGGACAGACTTCCGACACGTCTATTCTCGCTCGTGGCTCTCGTAAGAATGATCGACGTGGTGCGGTCGACACAGTGCTATCTGTCTGACATTGACAGTGTTGTCTGTGGTTAATGATAAAACATATACACTACAATGACATTCTCCGAAAATTAGAATCATGTCCGCATATTCAGCTGCTGTGTAGTTGGGATGTGTACTCGCCATCATAGACACAAGTTTACATAAGCACTAATAAATAAGATAACACAAATAACGTTCGTAACACAAGAGAAGTAAAACGACCAAACTAAAATAAAACAAAACGTCTTTATCGCGACACCATAATCTAATTACTATCCTAATTACACAAAAAATAATAAAAACAATAGGTAAGCGTCTTTTCCACAAAAACATTCACAGAAATTGTATTCGGCGAAGTTATGCACAGCCGGTATTAAGCGTGTCAAGGACACGGGTTCGTCTGGCATTAAGGAACAAAAAATAAATATTTAATAATTTGCGGAGGCGCGGGAGGGGCCCGAGGGGAGGTGGTTTCGCATGTCGCTTGCGCCGATCGCCGCCGACAAAGAGAATATCTACCATCTCTTTTCTGCATGAATGTAATAATTTCATTGATGAAATGTTATGATCCATGACCCCGGCAAATGACCGCTGCGCGACAGTTCTCTAAATACAGGTTGCTCTAAATGGTAGTTAAATGGTAGTTTCTAAAAATTTAAGTAACTTCGTTAATAATAACATTTTATGAAAATAAAATCTCTTCATGAAGTATATGTGTTTTCAGTTAATATCACCACTATCGCGGCACGTTGTATGTATAATACTTGCACCCGTGCGAAGCCGGGGCGGTTCGCTAGTTTATTATAAATGTAAGCGGATTGTGTAACATCAATATATCAATACGCCTGGCAAATGCTGATCGAACCCCTGGCCACAATATCTTTGCGTCTTCTGGTCTGATTTTTGGGTCAAAAGGAAGACATTTATGGAGAGTTAAGGTCACATTTAGTATATACAGTTTTCTAACTGATAGAAGGTTGCTAAACCTACTACTTAAACCTTGTTTATAAGTTGCGCGGACATAACATGACGTAAAGTTTTGAAGATCCAAATGAACTTCCTGATCCGTTTCATGAGAACTTCAATCTGAGTATGCCATGACAGTATTTGGTAAATAATTAAACCTAAATATTTTGTGGATTTCAATTGCTGAATTTTTTGGCAGTCCCGATTACAGGCGTTATGGTTTTGACAAACGTCTACGGTAATAGAAAAGTGAGTTTCAGGCTGTGATCTTTGGCTCAGGGAAATCAAATACAATTGTTTTTTTCGGTATTGAGAGTTAAAAGGTTCATTCTAAGGCACCCAGTCAGCCCTATCAGACCCCGCTCAGCTGTAGTCTTAATATGTTCCCATCTGTTTCCCGAAAAAACAACCGCAGTATTGTCCGCGTAGGAAAAAATTCTCCCTCCATTTATATATCCATACTAGCTGACCCGGCGAACTTTGTTCCGCCTTAAAGGCAATAACACATGATCACATTTTTTACTTTTTAAATTAGGATAATCCATACTAATATTATAAATGCGAAAGTAACTCTGCCTGTCAAAATCAATGTCAAAATCGGTCGAGAGGTTTAAGCGGGAAAGCGTTGTTACGCTTTCCCGCTTAAACCTCTCGACCGATTTTGATGAAATTGGGCACAGACAATCTTTAGACCCTTAGAAAGGACATAGGCTACCTTTTATTGAAAAAAAAAATGATAATCTCGAAGGAAATCTAAAAAGCGCGATATAACCGAATTCCACGCGGTCGTGGCCGCGGGCGGAAAGCTAGTTGTTGTTGTTGTTGTTTGTTTATTTGCCACCTTGCGCCTGCTGAAAACTACAATTTTTGTAGGCGCGAAAACAAATGCCGTGGAAGGTCTTCCGACTCGTGAATATGCCACTTATAATTGGCCATGGGAAAAATATGGATGTTCGAGATTAAGATCACAAACTTTCAACCATTGGCCTTGTGACTTATTTACAGTCATGACGAATGCAAGACGGATCGGCCTGTTAGTTGGGATCATCGGGATCCTCGGAATGAGAACTTCCTCACCTTTGAATTTATCTTTAGAGTATTGTCGCGTAAATCAAATTATTCATCAATTTACTTACCACCGTGTTCCGTTGCACAGTTATGGTTGGTTTAAGTATCGAATCATGATTACTACGGAACCAATCTTTAGTCGTAAAGTGTGCGGTGGTAAGCCAGGTACATCCAAGGAGTTTAAAAATTCCGTTGGATATTTGGATATCTTCATTTGTTACACAGTCAATAGAATTGAAAGAATGCAGTGTACCAATGATCTCATTCTGTATTGTGTAGTTTTAGTCATCTACATCTTTATTTTCAGCTGCCGATATTGCTCGCTTACTCAACCATTCATTATTTTTGAGGTTAGTAATGATGTTTGGGAATACTTTGTTGATGAGTTCGTGTTTCGATAATACAAAGTTACAGAAATTCGGACGAAATGAAATTAGTCCGCTCGATTCGTCGACAGGTACTCGACCATTGCCGATATTCAGCAATTTCTCAGAGAAATCTTCTGCAGATGTATCGTTCAGCAATGCAACTCTCATGTTTGCTGTCAGCTGAAGTTTCTTTACATAGCGCCATAGATTCGATGATTTGAGGCAAACGTTTATTGCATTGGCAGCAGTCAATCTGGAAATTACTGGCAATGTTTGGCGGAAAGCGCCAGACAGTAAAATCATTGCGCCTCCAAAACATCTCGAGTCATTACCTAGATCTTGCAATGTTCGATTAAATGCTTCCAATGCACGTTTATGCGCCATTTAGCATTCGTCCCAGACGATGATCTTCGATTCGGTTAAAACATTGGCATTGGAGCGCTTTGTAATGTTACAGGTTGGTTCTTTAATAGATTGAAGATTTAATGGAAATTTTAATACAGAATATGCCTTCTAGCAACGTGGCTGTTATTCCAGAAGAAGCAACTGCAACGGCAATGTTGGATCTTGCGTGAACAGTGGCTAAAACTACTGACATGAGGAATGTCTTACCAGTTCCACCAAACGCTAGTATGCAAGCCGTAATCATTGTTGCAATCGTATTGAAAAGCTGCCTGAATCAAATCAGTATTTGATGAATTTCTTCTTGTGTTTCATAAATTATCTATATTTATTCGATGATTTCGCATTGTCAACCAAGCCGTTTCACGTGCTGCTTCCCTTTGCTCTTGTGAGTCAGAACCACGCAGTCGAGCCATACTAAGGCGGCGCTCTTCACCTGCAATTTCTTGCTCTTCTTTAGTGCTAATCTAATCAGGAGTGTTCTTCGGTATGACTGAGTAACTTTCGGGTGCGTTTATGTTGAAATATTGTTTTAAGATAATATACGGTTTTATTATTCATTAATTATGCTTTAAATCGCACAAATTTGGCGGTATTTCTGTGTGGTCTATGAAAATGATAAGAAAGCTGAACGCAAATATTAGGGTGTTATAATAGTTTTTAATAGCATAACGTTATGCTATCTTCTTCTTCTTCTTCAGCCTATAGATGTCCACTGCTGGACAAAGGCCTCCCCCAAGACGTACGTTATGCTATATATTATATAAATATAGCTCTCTCTTCAAGGTCACAATCTATGTCCAGGTCTCCAGAAGAAAGCGACTTGTCAGAAGATGACATTCCGCTTTAGACTTTGCAGTCCAGAGTAGGCCAAGAAAAAAGAAAATACTTCGGCAGCAATCGTTTTCGCTGGTCATCTGTGCCTAACGTTACTCGTGCAAGGACACTTTAGCTTAAGATTGTACAGCAAACGCCAGGTGTAAAACCAGCATTCTGTAGTATTCTCAATAATTCTACTACACCACTTGACATTTGGAGTCTCTTATTTAAAGGAAGATTTACCAAGCACTTCTGTTGCCGAAAAACTTGCAGTTCATAAAACATGCTTTACGTGTGATCCAAAAAAGAAACGCAAAACGACTTACTTATGTTTCGTGTATAAAGTACCTATTTGTTTGGAGTGTTCGCAAAAAATGTGTTGTTACTGCCGCGAAAAAATGTAAAAGTTGAGGGTTTGCAATTTAGTTTAATTTTTGTTTAGTTTTGTTATTGAATTTTATTTTTAGTTTATTAAAATTATAAGAAATAAGAAAAAAAAGTGACAAATTTAAGTATTTTAGAATAATGATCTCATTTTCTTAGTATAGTTATTTTTGCTGCCATATTCCTTATTTCATAGATGTTATTCCATTTTTTAAAAACTTTTATATTATTTTTGCTAATTTATGACGCTTAAATAAAGTAATTAAGTATAGACATGCATTTTATTTAATCGGATTTTAATATCTTATCATAGATTCCAAAATAATCGCAATAATATATTAGCGGTCTCTGTGACCGCACGTAGGTGGTTAAAGGACAGAAATAGGTGCTAGGTGGTTAAGGGTTAAATATTTTGAGAGTTGGTAACACTGTAAGGTTGACACCCGTCAAACATGTCAACCTATTAATTATTATTTTTATATTTTGAAATTTAAATACACGATGTTATGAGCAAACTTGATATTATGTTGTCGATTCAAAAGTCTTGTTTTAATGCGTTCTTCAATTCGAGTGGGACTGAGAGTACAAATACTGTGAAGTGTTTGACAGAAAATAAGTGGTCAACTTTTATATGGGAAAATGGAATTGTGGTTTTACTCTATCTTACTCGCAATTTTTCCTTATTTGCTCACCGTTTAGACCTACCCTGGACTACGACAAACATTTTAAAACCAAAATCACCTCAATCGGCCCAGCCGTTCTCGAGTTATAATCATACTAACGAACAACAATTCATTTTTATTTATATAGATATCCTCAGCCTTCGTGGAGTGATGCAATCTGGACACGTATAACATCGTCGTCGGTACTGCTGGACGCAGCAGCATGTTAGGTCCTGCCAGCGCAGTACCGCACTGCTGGTGACAAGGAGGCTTCTTCTTCTTCTTCTGTATCTTGATAAAACCATCCTTATCGCACGTGTCCTTCACAGGACCTTGTTTATTCGAAACCAGGTTTGGTTTTGACCGGCTCTGTTTGCCCCCTATTGTTTTTTCCGCTCATTTTACCTGCGAGTTTTGTGCTCAACAGGCTTTTTAGCTGCAGTTATTGCAGCGTTTGTTTGGGGGTCGACGAAACTACACACGTCGTTGTCTCCACCGGTGTCGAGGCAGGGACGGCGGCGGCACGCGTTGCAACGCATGCATTCTCGGCAGCTGGTGACGCATTCAAGCCGGCCGACTCGAAATTGAAGATGGAGGCGTTTTGTGCACCACGACGCGTGTTAATATCCGCGGCGTCATCGGTCGGTGATCTACTTGCAGATATTGCATTGCGCAACAACACCCCCGTAGATCGCCGATAGTTTTGTTAGACACCTCCAGCTGATACTGCATCTCGGCCTGGATTTGCTTCAGGAGTGTAATATCCTTCAGCAGCCTAGTGACGTCCACGTGGTCGAACGTGACGGGAGGCACAGCTTGCGCAGATCCTTCGCCACGAAATCAGGCACGTCGTCCGGGTCTGTCTCCTTCAACAGCGTAACGATTTCCTGGAGACTCTTTTCTGTGACATCCCTTCGACGAGATGGAATCTGGCTGACTTTGCCGAGCGTTGTGAACAACAGCAACTTGGCATACAAACATAATATTCCAATTGGGGTGTTTGAGGGTGTACATTAATTTCATTACAAATGTTGTATATTCAATGCATTTGGGGACGGTTTCAAAAAAAAATTAACTCATATTTTGCATCAACTCTGAAGGCAAAGAGATATAGATTACAAGGTTGGTCAAACTGAGTTGAAATATATTACATTTATTTCCCACTCTATGTCGAGCATTGAATTTGCGTAGTTCTTCATTTTGTTCTTTGTAATCCCCTGATTTAATCTAAGAACAAAATTGATAATTTTGTCATTTTCACACCATTGCTATACCTTTCTACCTAAACTAATATTCGATTGAATACCACCCATTCCTAAAAATTTTAGTTAAATTTAAACAATATTTACATATATTGGTGCATGTACCGAATGAGTGGTATTCAATTGAATATAATAGTTTATGCAGAAGAGACCGAAAAATTATATCACACACATATGTGATATAATTTTTCGGTCTCTTTCCAGAACCCAGGAACCTTGTCACTTTGCCAACTTCCAAATTACATTACCAACGTCCCTACCAATTTTTGATGCATCTGTAAATATTTCCAAACTCACACTTTATTAAGATCTTGTCTCTTCACGTGAGGTTTCAGTTAACTTACAACTCTTTGTGAAACCTTGTAACATGTCTTTTTCATCTTTCGCCTTATTGACTGTAGGAAGCCGACGTGATCGTGAACTTCAACGAGGGTGCAGCACTAGTCGTCTGCCTACTTACTATCTTGTTTTGTTTCGTGATGTAAATCTTGATGGACTTCCTCCAACGTGGGGGTGGCGCGTATTTATATATGTATGAAGCAGTCGTTTTCATCCTTTTGGTACAACTCAATACAGTCGAACAAACTTTTGCAATTACGCGATGAAAGCTTGTCAATTTGCCAAATCCGCAAACCTTTACCACACAGAAACTCCCGAAACGATTGCAAAGAGCGGTTTAATATCACAAGAAATGGGTCAATTGAAACTGTATTATATTATTAAATAAAGTCGGTCACGGTGTGACAGGGGGACCGGGGGAGGAGGCGAGGTTGTTCCAAGACGCGGGGCGAGAGGATTCACCTAATTAAAGACAGATTAAAAAGGGGACGACGAAAGAGCCTGCACCAACTCCCGATTGAAAAGTAAATTAATATAGTGTATTGTATTATGGAGCGCATATTTAGCTCTTGTAAGACCGCACAGGCTTCTATCCGATTATTTTTTGGCAAATCTTTGGAAGGCACCAGCGGCCGAACAAGCTAACTCACAGGGCACCAGTTGGCGATCATCCCAGTTACGTACACTATGTTAGTGCACCCAAGGACAACGATTGGTTTGTGCAGGACTGCCGCAGAACTACACATATTGGCTATGGTTTTTTTTTGTGGTTGGTTACCTTTACCAGTACTTTGAATCGGGGGTGAGGGAGGTACTTGTATATTTGTATATTCGCCGCAACTCCGACTGGTAATTATTTTTTGACGCATCATCACCGAATTACTTTTTCTGTTTCGTAAACAAATATCTTTTAATGATATAACGTCGGGTACTGAGGAGTTTTTGTCCGCTATTACTACTTTACCGTTGTCAAGATATAATAAAAGAAAGATTCTGATTGATGATCTTATCTTTAGGAGTTTATATTTTTATACACTTTGGAATTAAATGCCACCACAGAACTATAACAACATCCAATTACCAATCACAGATGAGCGGTCGTCACGAACTATGCGCCACTAGTCCGGTTAAGTAGTCACAACCTTTCAAGCTCAACTACGAGATGCTGCTACACACTCTGACTACCTATACTCAACTACGAGATGCTGCTACACACTCTGACTACCTATACTCAACTACGAGATGCTGCTACTCACTCTGACTACCTATACTCAACTACGAGATGCTGCTACACACTCTGACTACCTATACTCAACTACGAGATGCTGCTACACACTCTGACTACCTATACTCAACTACGAGATGCTGCTACACACTCTGACTACCTATACTCAACTACGAGATGCTGCTACACACTCTGACTACCTATACTCAACTACGAGATGCTGCTACACACTCTGACTACCTATACTCAACTACGAGATGCTGCTACTCACTGTGACTACCTATACTCAACTACGAGATGCTGCTACACACTCTGACTACCTATACTCAACTACGAGATGCTGCTACACACTCTGACTACCTATACTCAACTACGAGATGCTGCTACACACTCTGACTACCTATACTCAACTACGAGATGCTGCTACACACTCTGACTACCTATACTCAACTACGAGATGCTGCTACACACTCTGACTACCTATACTCAACTACGAGATGCTGCTACACAGACACTTTGAAGCTCATGATGACCCTACGAGATAAAGCGTTAGCTGTGTATAGGAAAACTAAAACGGAGCAAAAAAAAGTATACTATAAGCAATTAAAGTCTCTGGTAGAAAGCTCAATCTATAACGAAAAAGTAGCATATTTTAAGCATAATATTAATAACAAGATAAAAAATCCTAATTTGTTATGGAAGAATATCAAGTCAACGTTTGTGCTTTCAAGGCAAAGTCAAGAGCTCCCACCTCATTTTAGAGACCCTGACCTAATAAATAACTCATTTTTAAAAGTTCCAGGCAACCCAGTTGCTAGTCCAACCCTTATATCATTTTATGAGTCCAACAGACACGGCGAAGCAAAATTCGCGCTTGCCCCGGTAGATCAAAGCGATGTTTCACGTGTTATCACCGAGCTTAAATCTAACGCTAAAGGTCACGACCAGATAACCCTGAGCATGCTTTCCCTAACCTTACCTCATACTTTACCTACCATAATGGATATCATTAATTGCTCCATTTGGACATCCGAGTTTCCTCATCCATGGAAAATTGCTATAGTCAGACCCATACCCAAAAGTACTAAAGTACTAACCCTATAGAAGTCAAAGACTTGAGGCCAATAAGTATCTTACCATGTCTTTCGAAGGTAATGGAGAAGGTGGTGTGCCGTCAATTGACTCGGTTTTTGGAAGAAAACGAGTTGTTGCCTGACCTACAATCTGGTTTTAGGAAACACCGGAGTACGTCTACGGCTTTGCTAGACGTTACCGACAACATTCTGTCAGCTCAAGATAAGATAAGATAAGATAAGATAATTTTATCTGTAAAAACATGTGTAGGTGATAATAATACATGGCTGTGATCATTACAGGTGGAATGGTTATTTCAAGATAAAAGCATGTGTTCACTCTTGGTTCTACTTGATTTCTCACGTGCATTTGACTGTATCTATGTATCGTTATTAATTTCAAAGTTAAAATATTACGGGTTTGACGATAACGCCATACAGTGGTTCCAAAGCTACCTCTGTGACAGAAAGCAACTCGTGGAATTGCGTTTGGCGGATGGTACCGCTTTGACTTCAGCCCTTTCTACAATCGAAAGACGGGATCCCCAGGGATCAATTTTGGGTCCGATTATTTTTATTATTTACTGTGCAGACATAATAAAGTGCGTTCAGAAATGCAGATATCATATCTATGCGGATGATGTGCAATTGTATTTGTCTTTCAAACCAGAGGACTACGATTCAGCCATTAAAAATCTAAATGATGACCTTGAGATTATCTCCACCTGGGCGAATGAGAACTGTCTAATGTTAAACCCAGTGAAAACTAAGTATATGTTGTTTGGTACGAGGCAGCAGTTGAAGAAGCTGCCTGCAAGCCTAAGTCTGACTCTTATGGGTGAGCCTATTGAGCGGGTTGATGAAGCGCGGAACCTGGGGTTGCGTATGGACAGTAATCTTAGGTTTGAGAAGCACGTTGCTGACTCCATTAGAAATTGTTTTTATCGTCTAAAACTGCTTTACAAAATGAGACCTTTCTTATCGGAGAAGCTTCGCGAGCAGTTAGTCGAAACCCTTGTTCTTTCAAAACTAAACTACGCTGATACGGTTTACGGCCCACGCTTGCTATCACGTACCGACAGACTTATACAGAGAGTCCAAAATGCATGCGCTCGTTTCTGCTATTCAGTTCCCCCTAGAAGTCATGTCACTCCCTTCCTTAACAAACAGTTATTTCTAAGAATGAAATCTAGGCGAAAGCTTCATTTAGCCTGTCTTCTTTTTGGCATCATCAAGACTAAGAAACCTAAGTACTTGTACGAAAGGCTCAACTGGATGGCTGGTAGACGCGAGTGCGCGCCCAGGTTTTGTGCTCAGCAGCTTTCAACTCAGCCTCATAGAACGGCAGCGTTCAGAGGCAGTTTTCGATATGCCGCATCTAAGGTGTGGAATAATATTCCACCCCCCTTAAGGGTACTGGGCACTATCCATACGTTCAGAACACGTTTGCGGCAGTATCTGCTTGATGCGCAAAGGAAACTGGATATGGTCAATCTTAACGTCTCATTTATATAGGTAAACTGTTTAGTGTTTCATTCGTGGGACATGTGTTGAATGGGTTGGACGAAGATACAAAGATATGATTATAGTATGTGTATGTATATCTACGGCATGTAGGTGATGTGTGTTGGGCTTGGGCTCCGCTGTCTGCTTGTCTCGTTGCGTCTGCGCCCAGGGGGTGCACTTCTTCCGCAATGCCTGGTCTGCGTTTTCGCGTGTTATTAGAGACCTGTGAGGAACGAGGAATACCTTACTTAGTAGTTTTTAAATATAATAAAATGACGGTAATTTAATATATAATATTTTCATGTTAACTTACCCTATGTGTCTGGTCTACTTGCATCCATTATTGTATCCAGATTTGATATTGTTGGAGACGACTGCGGCATTTACTTGGCAGTGAAATAAAATATGTGGTAATGCCTACGCGCCTGCGATACCGCCGCGTGTCTCCAACCAATTGTGGGTATGCCATGCATTAGACAGCTACCTATTTTATACACTGAACACATATTTGTTTATGATTTATCACACAAGCACAAAATTAAATAATTAAACACTCCTAACAAGGTTCAGTTGAAAACCAGCGTCAGGCAACTGCTACGTAGTTGTCTGACATTTATGCTGAACTGGACCTATTTGGCGCAACCGTTGGACTCACATTTGTGGATTGTCTTTTTTTATCTGTTTTTCTTTTTTATTTTTTGTTATGTTTTCTTTGTTTGTTTAAAATTATTATTAGTGTACTACTAGTGTTACTACATATATACTGTATGTATTTATAAGGGTGTCCCTGTGCGCCAAATAAACGGTTTCTTTCTTCCTTTCTTATCTTTCTTTTCTTTCTACACACTCTGACTATCTATACTCAACTACAAGATGCTGCTACACACTCTGACTACCTATACTCAACTACGAGATACTGCTACATATTCTGACTACCTATACTCATATACTGCTACACACTCTGACTACCTATACTCAACTACGAGATGCTGCTACACTCTCTGACTACCTATACTGCTACACACTCTGACTACCTATACTCAACTACGAGATGCTGCTACACACTCTGACTACCTATACTCAACTACGAGATGCTGCTACTCACTCTGACTACCTATACTCAACTACGAGATGCTGCTACACACTCTGACTACCTATACTCAACTACGAGATGCTGCTACACACTCTGACTACCTATACTCAACTACGAGATGCTGCTACACACTCTGACTACCTATACTCAACTACGAGATGCTGCTACACACTCTGACTACCTATACTCAACTACGAGATGCTGCTACACACTCTGACTACCTATACTCAAATACGAGATGCTGCTACACACTCTGACTACCTATACTCAACTACGAGATGCTGCTACACACTCTGACTACCTATACTCAACTACGAGATGCAGCTACACACTCTGAATACCTATACTCAACTACGAGACGCTGCTACACACTCTGACTACCTATACTCAACTACGAGATGCTGCTACACACTCTGACTACCTATACTCAACTACGAGATGCTGCTACACACGCTGACTACCTATACTCAACTACGAGATACTGCTACATATTCTGACTACCTATACTCATATACTGCTACACACTCGTGACTACCTATACTCAACTACGAGATGCTGCTACACTCTCTGACTACCTATACTCAACTACGAGATGCTGCTACACACTCTGACTACCTATACTCAACTACGAGATGCTGCTACACACACTGACTACCTATACTCAACTACGAGATGCTGCTACACACTCTGACTACCTATACTCAACTACGAGATGCTGCTACACACTCTGACTACCTATACTCAACTACGAGATGCTGCTACACACTCTGACTACCTATACTCAACTACGAGATGCTGCTACACACTCTGACTACCTATACTCAACTACGAGATGCTGCTACACACTCTGACTACCTATACTCAACTACGAGATGCTGCTACACACGCTGACTACCTATACTCAACTACGAGATACTGCTACATATTCTGACTACCTATACTCATATACTGCTACACACTCGTGACTACCTATACTCAACTACGAGATGCTGCTACACTCTCTGACTACCTATACTCAACTACGAGATGCTGCTACACACTCTGACTACCTATACTCAACTACGAGATGCTGCTACACACACTGACTACCTATACTCAACTACGAGATGCTGCTACACACTCTGACTACCTATACTCAACTACGAGATGCTGCTACACACTCTGACTACCTATACTCAACTACGAGATGCAGCTACACACTCTGACTACCTATACCCAACTACGAGACGCTGCTACACACTCTGACTACCTATACTCAACTACGAGATGCTGCTACACTCTCTGACTACCTATACTCAACTACGAGATGCTGTTACATATTCTGACTACCTATACTCATATACTGCTACACACTCTGACTACCTATACTCAACTACGAGATGCTGCTACACACTCTGACTACCTATGCTGCTACACACTCTGACTACCTATACTCGCCGAGCGCCGCGGTCGCGTACGACGCATACCGCACAACAGACGGTCTCCAAGTTGCAAAAAATGGGGTTGGAGGCTCTTCATCATCCGCCCTATTCACCAGACCTTTTGCCTACAGACTACTACTTTTTCCATAATTTGAATAGTTTTTTTTTTATTATTAAATTATAAACTTGCGCTTGACCGCAAGCCCGCCTGGTGGTAAGCAGTAACGCAGTCGTTGATGGTAAAGCCCACTAGTTTATTAAGAGCCTATTCACTCTAGCCTTGAAGACACTCAAATTGTAGTTCGACGGAAACACTACCACTGGCAAACTGTTCCAGTCCCTCGATGTACGCGATATAAAAGAGGAGGCGAAACGCTCCGTCCGCATCGTAGTGGTGTTAAAAACGTAAGGGTCGAAACTTGCCGTACGATGGGCCGTCCGTTGGTGGAACGGAGATGGGGGAATTAAATCATGCAATTCCTCGCACACTCCCCAAAATGCATCCTACAGAAGACCGAAAGGCTGGCTACTCAACGCCTGTGCTCTAGGCTTTGGAGAACGTCTCGAGTTAAGTCAGGGTCACCAATCAGCCTCTTCGCTCGCCTCTCCACTGAATCCAAAGTGGCCAGGTGACACTTAGCAGCACCAGCCCAAATGTGGCTGCAGTACTCCACACATGAACGGACCTGTGCTTTGAACAACATTAAAAGCTGCCCTGGTGTGAAATAACGCCGGACCTTTGCGAAAACGCCAAGTTTCTTGGCAGCCACCTTGGCCATGGACTCAATGAACCGCCCAAAGTTTAGGTTCGAGGAAATCTCAACTCCCAAAAGCTGAAGGCGGTCGGTACACTCCAAGGATACATTTCGAAAAGTAGGAGCCAAGCTGAACGGGCTCCTTTTGGCGGTGAAAAGACACGCCTGTGTTTTGGCGGCATTAAATGCTACAAGATTGGCATTGCCCTATTCGGAGACTGCCTGTAGTGCAACATTCGTTCGGTCTACCATAGCCTCTCTTTCGGACCGGATTGATTCCCTACCAGCCCGAGCAACCGGCAGGTATCTCTTCACAACTGTGCTGTCATTCTTGGCGGGAAAAAAATTCTACACCCAAGAGGCAGTATAAAATGCCTTTAAAAAATTTGTTGCCTCTCGTCCAGCTGATTTGTTTAAGAATCAATAATCTGCCAAAACTGTGTTGGCAAAAATACATTGATTGCATGGGTAATTACTTCAATTAATACAAATAAAAATACATGAAAAGAATTTTTTCATATTAAACGGCAATTTTTACCCGACTACGGCAAAGCAAAAGGAGGGTTATGATTTTGACAGGCTATTCATGTATGTATGTATGTTCATCTGTTCCCTCGTAACGTCTAAACTACTTGTCAGAATTCGACAAATGACATATCATTGGAAGCAATTTAATTGTCCGCTGGTTATAGGCTATATGGGGTTTCACAAAATCTAATGTGGCGCCCTCTAGTGGACAAAACATACAGAGTAAAAAAATAAAGTTAAGATAAATATGACGTGTTTAGTATCATTTGAAAGCGCTTTACTTGTACATTTTGAATATACAATATGATAAGAAAATCAGTCACCCGTAAGGATAATAAAGGTTAGGTAAACACATGGCCAAATATAATATGAAATTTTAAATAATCATCATAGTAACAATACTAGTGAATTTTGAAATTATCTTTTTTTCCCGCGAACTTCCCCAAAATTAGGTAAATTTTTAAAATGTGACAACACCATTTTCGGCGGTATCATCGTTTGATTTTTTGTTGGATATTAAATGTATAAATTTATGCTTAATATTTGGCGGCCCCGTTTGTGATGCCGGCGCGCGGCGAGCTTGTCGGTGTCCTCAAAGAAAAAAGTAGGTGAAACTAGGGATGTTCTATTTTTTGCGTAATAACGTTTTTTTATCGCTATGCGCGCGTTGAATGATTTGTTGTAAAAACACAGATTACCCAATGGTAAAAGTACTTTTGTTTGTTTATCGATTAATTAGTAATAACATTATTATAACACAAGTATTAGTAAACAGAAACGAGAAAGACTTATGAAACACAATTTTAGTAAAGTTTTACAAATATTTTATCGGTCAATATCATCGATATTGAGACAGAAACTGAAATTAAAGCTTTGGCATGATTTTCATTTACAGCAGTGTTACCTCGCTAATTTGAGTTTTGTAAAAGTTCTAAACAATTCCATGCGATGTTGAATCGAGAATAAGAATGAGAAACTACAATACTAAATCGATACCAAAAATAGACGAGTATCAATCGATAAAAAAATCAATATTTTGATTACTTACACATCTCTACCAAAGCATGCTGCAAGGCCAGCCACGTAGGTACCTATTTTTATAAAATAAAAATAATTTTTACTTTAAATTATTAGTTGCGCGTAAACATTGCTGGTGTAGACTATTCGTGTATTGTGTGATCATGTCGTGTTCTAACGTAGAGTAATGTAACATGCTGATGGAGGTAGTATTTGCAATTAGCTGTGTTGTGATCAGGTGTTAGACGATTTGAAAGTGGGTACTTATCGGTCAATGCATGAGGGTTCCAGCATGACGGTGCCTCACGATATTTTTGCCGACCTGTACGTGAGTACCTCCATTATCAGTTCGGCGAGCAGTGGATTGGTAGGGGCCAACTGTGGCCAGCGCGGATTTGACACCACTTGATTTTTATTTGTGTGCATGTCGTGCTAATCTCGTGCGACGGTGCCAGGCCTGTATCGTTCTTAGTGAACGAAATATGGAACATCTCCGCCACAGCCATTGTGCTCATCCAATGAAATGATACATTCGGAGAGTCAGACGACCTTCCTACTTAAAAAAAGTTCTTTTCTCGAGCTGCCTAAGTATCATTGTTTCTTTCGAGAGTCGATAAACGTGGACAAGCTACCTATACCTACAAGCATGAGGTCAACTGCGGTCATGACCGGTGCCTGTGATGCCATAAAATTACCTATTTATTTTATTTAAGTTATTTATTTTTAGGGGGTATTTTTTTTTTAAGTTTAGCCAGGTTTTGCAGGCATTAGTAGAATCAGTTAACGATACCAGGACTTTTTGGCGGGAAGTCAAATAAAGCGGGAGAATTTAATTCACCAATTTACCAAAAACATATTTTTTATATAAAAATTAATATAAGTCTACTGAAAATAGTATATTTAGATAGTAAATAGTGTACAATATTAATATGAGTGTAGATAGTGACGGGGCCCAGCCCCTTGGTGACAAAGAGCGTAAGAAACGAAAACTCGAGACAGACTCTGAGACTAAATATAAAATGTTTACCAAACAGAATTATAAGAGACAATTCCCAGAAAATCGCAGCATTGATTGCATTGTTTACGTAGAGTCCAAAGAACCAGAAAAAATTGGCAATAAAATCCTATAACATTAACAAAAATCTTCACTGAAAATGTTAAAGGCATTGCTGGTATACACCAAGTGAACGTGTACAAAATTGGCATTACTTTTCACAAGCCTGCACCTGCTAATTCTTTTATGAAAATGGACAGTTTCCTTAACAGGAACAAGCTAAAGGCTTTCGTGCCTGCTCACATGACTGAAACAACTGGAGTTATTAGACATGTACCACAAGATATGTCCAATGAAGAAGTTTACAAAAACATTACTTGTGATGCTGAAGTGATCTCCATCAAACGTTTCATGAAGAAAGTTGAAAGAAAGCTCACTCCATTGACTACAATAGCAGTAACATTTGCTGCCACGACACTGCCACGATATGCATACATCCAAATGTTTAGATACCCAATACATATGTACATACCCCCTTTATTACAATGCTATAGTTGTTTAAAATTTAGTCACTCTGCAAAAGTTTGCAGAGGTGAACAAAACTGCTCGTCATGTGCTGGCCGACATTCTTACAAAAAATGTGATGTTGCTGAAGTAGTATGTATAAATTGTGATGGCAATCACTTGGCCATTTCAAAAGATTGTCCAGTAAAAAGCCAAAAAATACTAGAAAAGAAGAAAAAATATCTTAACCTCCACCAAACCGGCGCCAGTTATGCCACGGCGGTAAGTTCTGCCCCACCCAAAATTAACGACAAAAATGTTTTACCCACTATAACAAAGGACATTGACATGACTATAGGTGAAAATAATAAAACATTCAATGTTGAACAATTGTTGAATAATGATATTGTTCTAAATGCTTTAGTGAAGTCCTTAATTATATTGGTTAATGATAAAAGTAATAGACCAATTACAAATAAAAGGATTAAAGATATATTGTTAGCTAATTTAATCACTTAATGGATACATATTTAAATGTGGCTCAGTTTAATATACAAAGCTTACAGAGTAAGAAAACCCTACTAAAATCATTTCTTTCTGAACATAATATTGATGTATGTCTACTTAACGAAACCTGGCTTAAAAGTAATAGTATAATTCCCAACTTTACACCATATAACTTTATACACAAAAATTCAGTAAATACTCATAATGCAGTAGCCATTTTAATTAAACATAATTTAAAATATAATATTATACAAACAAGTTTTTATAAATCTATACAAAACATTTGCTTATCAATTGAGACATCTATGGGTAACTTATATATATTATGTGTTTATTGTCCTCCCAGTAGCAGTAGGTTTGACACCAGCAAGTTGAGAAAAGTTTTGCTTGAAACTCCCAAGCCATGTCTGGTTATGGGAGATTTTAATGCACATCACATGCTGTTTGGATGTCATGCTAATAATAATAGAAGTAACAGCTTATATAATCTAATTGATGATTTAGACATATGTTTTTTGAATGATGGTAGGCCGACCACTGTTCAGCAGCCTAACAGAAATCCATCTGCAAATGATTTAGCTCTGGTCAGTCCCACTTTAGCTCCTCTTTGTGAATGGCGTGTTCATGACGATCCAATGGGTAGTTACCATTTCCCAACTCAGGTTATTATTTGTGTGAAGCCTTCTACGTATGAAGCACGACCTGTTGAAGAGAAATATATTTATAATAAAACAGATTGGGAAAAATATTACCAGTTATCAGAAAATTGTTTTTCTAATTTAGATTTAAATGAACCTCTAGATTCTTATAATAATTTTGTAAATATTTTGTTTGATCTTAGAACAAAAACAGTCCCAAAACAAAAGGCCTTGGTGGAACCAAACATGTAGTGACCCTGTACTAAAGTCTAAGCAAACCCTATTAGCCTATAGAGCATCACCAACCATTGCTAACTACATTATGTACAAAAAATTTGATGCTAAAAAGAAAAGAATTTTAAAAGAAGAAAGTATTAAATCTTGGCAAAAACTCTGTACTAGTTTTAATAGAATGACGCCTATTTCTATAATATGGAGTTACATCAAAAGGTTTAAGAGGATAGGTTCTTCTCATAATAGATATTTGAATGATGACTGGGTACCAACTTTTTTAGATAACATTGCAGATTCCACACAGGTGAATGTAGATAATTTAAAGAATATATTTGATCAATCTGTTAAAATGATAGCAACTTTACAATAAGCCATTTACAATGAATGAGTTATACATATCCCTTAAAAGTAGAAGAAATACAACACCAGGTTTGGACACAATACCTTACATATTAATAAAAAAATTACATCCCAATGCTCAAGATATATTATTAAGTATATATAATAAACTATGGAACACTTTAACTATACCAGAATCTTGGAAAACCCAATGTGTAATACCTATATTAAAACCAAACAAAGATGCAAATAATCCATCATCATACAGACCTATTTCTTTATCATCATGCTTAAGTAAAATTTTTGAAAACATGTTAAAGTTACTATTAGACCATTTTGTAGAGTTTGAGGAAAAGTTACCAAAGATACAATTTGGGTTTAGAAAAGGTAGAAGTTGCTCTGAAAGCTTTGTGGCTCTTATATCAGATCTAAAAAAGGCCAAACTGAGTCATTCCAATGTGGTATGTGTATTTTTAGATGTGAAAGGTGCTTTCGACAATGTTAATATTGAATGTTTAATTCATGTCCTTCATGAATTAGCCTTTCCACAAAAGATATTGCGCTGGATTTTAAATTTTCTTAACCAAAGAACCCTATATGTAAAGTTTAACAATAAACTACATGGACCAAGAATTGTTAGTAAAGCTACAATGCAGGGAGCAATATTATCACCATTATTATATAATTTGTACACATCCCAAATCCTTAATTTTGTAAATACATCACAAGTAAAAATCCTACAATTTGCAGATGACTTGCTTTTATATAGTGAACATCAAAATTTGAACATAGCTGTTAACAATTTGAACACTGCATTATCTCAATTACATAATTATTATGCCAACTTTTTAAAATTAGAGATCAGTTCTGAAAAGAGTTCAACATTAGTATTCAGTAAACACCCATTTGTACAGAATCCTATAAATATTATCTATAATAATAATGTAATCCCAATAGTTCATTATCATACATTTTTAGGTAATTTAATAGATGACAAATTGAAGTTTGATAAACGTGTAAATAATATAAGTAAAAATGTGAGATGGTTGCAGACCCACACTGTGAGATGGTTGCAGACCCACACTGTGAGATGGTTGCAGACCCACACTGTGAGATGGTTGCAGACCCACAC